>PVKA01012286.1:0-58271 GCA_004027165.1 Ctenomys sociabilis
TTTGTGTTGGATTTCTGCGATCTTAACTATTATATGTCTTGGTGTGTTTCTACTTGGGTTGAAGTTATTTGGTGTTCTGTATGCTTCGGTGACCTGAATGTTGGATTGTTTCCTCATATTTGGGAGGTTTTCTGCTATTATTTCTTCCCATATTCTTTTTATGTCATTTGTATTGACTCCTTCATTCTCGTTGATACCAGTTATTCTCACATTGTTCATTCTGGCATCATCCTGCAGGTGATGGATTATTTTTTCCTGCATTCTTGTTGTTTTTAAGAGATCCTTTCTCACCTTTTCACTAGCTGCTCCGGCATCTTCCACATCTGAAACCCTGTCTTTGCTTTCACTCAGACGGTTTTGTAGACTTGTGATTGCTATTTTTAGTTCTTCTATATCTCTTTGACTGTGTTTCATGTGTTCTATTTCTTTTCTGTATTGCTCATTCAAGGAATCCATCATATTTCTGATCTCCTCAATTTTTTATCCATGTCTTCTTTTAAGGTAGTTATTAATTCTTTTTCTGCTGTGTTTCTTCCAAGTTGGATTTCCTCTGTATATTTCTGGACTTGTTTCGGTATTTCAGATCGTATGACTTCAGAAAGTTCTTTTTTGATTTCAGAAATTATTTCTGCTTTGAGTTCCTCATGATCTTTCTGTGTTGTTTCTTTGCTTCAGATGCTGTTAATTCATATATATCAGTTGGAATAGTGCTCTCTGCACTTGTTCTGGGTGAGTATCGTTTTTCCACCCAGTGTTTCTGGAATTCATTCTTTATTTCAGATTCTATGTATTCAAATATTTCTTTTTTAAATTGGGGAATTACTTCTCATATTATTTCCTCTATAGCTTTCTGCTGTTGTTCCTTTGCTGCTGTATCTGTTACTTCATTCATTGCAGGTGAGCTAGTGTCCTCTGCCTTTCCTGCTGGACTCGAGGTCTGGGATTGCATTTTTCTCCTTCTCTTTGTCATTTTGTATAGCACTGATCTTTGACCTTTGGTGTAGAGCTTTGGTGCAGCTATAACCTTAGCTTGTTATGAGATTCGGGTGCCAGTCTATTAAGTTTGAGATTTTCCAGGTATGCCTATCCTGTGTCTAGCTGTTGTGTTCAGTTCCTTTTTTGCTGCAGCTCCTTTGGTTCCGCTATGTTGGTTCCCGGGGTCAGCTCTCCTGTGTCAGGCAGGGCATTCCCCAGGTGGGTGGGCCTGGGCTTTGGTGGGTTTTCTGGACTCACAAAAGGATAGTGGATGATCTATTTCACTGAGTAGGCTGTACTGAGCCGGCCAGCTTGTGCTGGGTCCGGGTCTACAGGCCGTAACCCAAGAAGGCTGGGAAAGGTCCCTCTGGTGCAGTGGGCCTGGAGCCCTCACTCATAGCCCAGGCTGTGCTGGGTTTCGGTCCGTAGCATGGGACCGTGGATTGCTGAGAAATGTCCCTCCGGTGTGGCAGGCTAGGAGTTCTCACTCCAGGCCGACCTGCACTGGGTCTGGGGCTGTGGGGTGGGACCAGTAATCACCTGGAAGTGTTTCTCTGGCACAGTGTGCCTGGAGCTGTCACCCGGCCATGGGAGGTGACGGGCAGCTTAATCCCTGGGAAATGTATCTCAGGCATGACGGGCCTGAGGTTCTACACTCACTGACCTTTGATGCCCAGAGAATCGGGGAAATTCCCACTCAATCAGTGGGCTTTAGGTCAGGGGATCCGGGAAGGTGTTGGTGAGTGGGTCCTGAGGTTTCAGGCCAGTCACTGGCTTGGAGGGGTTGGGGACAGGGATCCGCGAAGCGCGTGTGGGAAGAAGCCAAAGGCTCTCCCTCAGACTCACCACACTCTCACTGATCTGGGACGCCTGGTGAGTCCCGTAAATTCGCTCTCGCTGGGAGAGCTTGGCGCGGGATTCAGGAGGCCGCTGGAGTCAGCCACTGTCTCAGGCTGGTCTCTGGGGCTGGGCAGGCGCGGGCGGGATGGAGCAAGATGGCGGAGTCAGCCGCACTGTGTCTGGCAGGTCTCAAGAGCTGGGCGGGGGCGGGCGGGTGGAATGGAGCAAGATGGCGGAGTCGGCCGCGCTGTCTCTGGCAGGTGTCCTATTTTTTATTTTATTGAAGTGCAAATATCAGTGAGACAGTTTTAAGACACCTTAACAGGATGGATTCAATAAATTAATACATTTCAAACTTTTTTCATAATGTTTTGGTATCGTACAAGATGCATACATGATATTATACTTGCAGACATTATTATAGCACATGTCTCTTATCAGCAAATTAAGAGAATGTAGCTGTTTACATATCTTATTTTTTATATCTGAATTATGTCAAGGATTCAGTAATTAACACTTTCTACCTTGTTATTTTCCTAGTGTATTAGAAGTATTAGAAGCCGACATAATATCCTGATTTCAGATGCTATTGAGTTTACTTTTTTTATTTCAGAGATTAATTCTGATCTAAGTTCCTATATACCTTTCTGCTGTTCTTTCTTTACTTACAATGCTATTAATTCTGAGTTTTCTTTTTTTATTTCAGAGATTAATTCTAATCTGAGTTCCTCTATACCTTTCTGCTGTTGTTCATTCAGACGCTATTAATTCATATTTTTCATCTGAGCTAGTGTCCTCTGCACTTTTTCTGGGTGGGCTTGCAGTCTGAGATTGCATTTTTCTCCTTCTCTTTGTCATTTTATGTATTTGACCTCTGGTCTTAGGTGTAGAACTTTGGTGCAGTTATAGCTTTAGCACCTACTAAAATTCAGGTGTAAATCTATTAAGTTTGAGTTTATGCAGTTATGCCTGGCTGGGTTCTAGCTGTTGTGTTCAGCTCCTTCCTGCGCAGCTTTGGAAAGTGAACTTGTTCTGCCCCTCTGTTGTGCTTCTGGCCCCGAGGCAAAGGGGAGCGCAGAAGCTCTCCCACACACTGACTGGGCCTGGGCTTGGCCTGTTCTGGGGGTCCTGAGAGCGTGGTAGAATTTCTCACTCACTTGGTGGGCTTAGGAGATGGCCTCAGGATGGGTAAAGGGATCCTGAGGGCACAACAGCTGGTCTCACTCATGCAGCGTGCCTAGGTTTGGTCCAGAGAGGTCCCACGGGCACAGGGGGCCGAAAGCTCTCCTTCACACTCCCAGGGCCTGGGCTTGGGCTGAATCTTGGAGTCCCAAGAGTTAGGCAGAAGTTCTCAAAGGAAAGATTTGAGTAGTCATTTCACCAAATAACATATAAGTGATATATAATGATGATGTATAAATGACAAATAAATAGCAAATTGTTAAAGAACAGTAGCCATTTGGGAAATTAAAATGAAAGCTACTATTAAACTCTTATTATATTAGCTAAAAATTACTTTAAAGATCTTACAAAGATAAGTGCTCAGAAGGATAGAAGGCAGCTGGATCTCTCCTACATGTTACAAGTAAGAGTAAAAAAATGGTGCAACCACTTTAGAAAATAATTTAATTTTTTTCTAAAACTGAACTGCATTCACCATTTGCCCCAGGAGTCCTACTCCTATTTGTTCAGAAGAAATAAAAACACATGCTCATACAGAAACCTGTAGACAGATATTTATACTGATTTTAATTAATAAGCTTCAGAAAGAGGGAAAAACCAAATTAAAGAATAGATAAGCAAACTGTAGTACACCCATAAAGCTCAACATTACTAAATAATAAAAAGTAACAAACATTTATACAAGTGGTGAGTCCCATTAGATGAATCACAAATACATTACCCTAAATTAAAGAAATCAGACCAAAAGTACTGTGCACCATATAATTCAATTTCTACACCATTCTTTTAAGCTTAGAACTGTAAAAATTCTAACTTTACAAGAATGGCATACAATGGGACACATGGAACACAAACAGATGAGTGCTGGAAGCAGAAGCAGAGCTAACTGTAGAAGACCAAAAGATAATTTTGAAGGGTGAAATAAATTGTACCGGAGACTAAGTGATTGTATATATTGATAGTATATGTTAATAAAAACTTTCAGATGAGCACTATAAGGAGTTAACCTTTATATATATAAATTATACATTAATTTTTCAGAAGATGTTGAAGAGATTTTGATTTTCCATTAAAGTTCCTAAAATGAGATAAGACAAGAATTATATTTTCTCATTAAAGTAGCAACTAAAATAATTATGTACAATAAATCTTACGAAAATTGTGTTATGATCTACACAGTTATAATTAGAGTCATGACAAAAATTGTGCCAACACTGTGACTATAAGAATTTTATTTTAATTTAATTTAATTAATTAATCTATTTATTTATTTTGGCAAAATCGGGGATTGACCTCAGGCCCTTGTGCTTGCCAGGCAAGCACTAATTCTGCTGAGCTATTTCTCCAGCCCCAACTTTTATATTTTGAATACCATAGAGTACAGTTGAGATCTAATCTCTCTATAAGAAGAGAAGGCTGCACAGTGCAAATCAATACTTTAGTTGAGCCTAATTTGTATTTAAAATGATAAGTAGAAAGAATGTAATGTTTCTGTTAAAAAGCAGTTGACTAGTTTAATATTTTTTATGAAAACGTACTACAGTTTGCTTATCCTTTAATTTGCTTTTTCCCTCTTTCTCATGGAGTAAATATGTGCTCTGCTCAGTATACTAATGACCTCTGCTCTCAAGACCCATCGACTTTGTGACTGAAAGAGCTGATGGGGATCAGAAAGAAGCTGTCACCTCAGGGATCTCATCCCAGTCCCCCTCCACATCTTTGCCTATCAGCCCCCAAGAATATCCCTAGGTTATATAGAGCAGATCTAGAGCAGTAAAGTAAGATGAAACACAGGCAGGTGGCCAGGGAAGCTCTGCCTACCACAATGGGTGCAGTGGGTGAGCCCTTGAATTAATCTCAAGGACCATAGGTGAAGGCCCTGCTATTCTGTCTTGATCTGTAGGCAGATAGAGATTCTCATCGATAATGAAATAAATGTGTGTATATTGTTTTGTAGATGTCAGCAAACTTGTAAATCTAATCTCTTCATCTTGTCCTAAATCTAAAAATGTAATTTAATTATGTGTCCACATACAGAGAACCTTTCCCTTATCAGGTCTTATCTTGCTTTCACTTATCTCCTTGATGGAAGATTTACCCTATGCAAAACTGGAATGTTTGGTAGAACTTAAGTTTGGGATATGTGTACCTCAAATCCTTGCCATTTAATACAGGTTAATAATGATATTATGCTACCTTTTGTGTCACTTCAAGACCAGTACAAAACATTTTTAGTACAAATTTTACCAAAATATATGTTGCTGGTATATTTTCTTATTGTATTTGTGCTAGTACAAGTGTGCAGTATGCAGCAATTACATTTATTGTGAGGAGTTCTTGCATGTATGTAACACATCTTAATGCTTTGATCTCTTCCTCTCCCATCCCTCCTTGTCCCCTTCTTGATTGATCCCCTTTCCACTTTGAAACACTTTATTTCCATTTTTTCTTTGATTCTTTAAAAAAAATTTCCATTCCTTCCCTCTCCCCTCCACCTCCTTCACATTTGAAAACAACTTATTTACTATTTTTACTATTTATCTTTCACTTTTCTCTTTATAGTTGAGGTTTTTCATGTAAGAGAAACCATGCTATATTTAAACTTGTGTATCTAATAAGTGGTCTCAAGAGGAATCCATTTACTTACAAATGCTTCAAGTTTGTCCTTCTTTATGGCAGAACAGAACTCCACTGCAGCACAAAACAGTTTTTAAATGGCCAAATCTGTACTGATATTCAATGCTGTCCTTTGTAAACCCTTTCCTGACTCTCAGAATACTCTCAAAGTCCTCACCCAGCCTTAAAACTTCAGACTGACTGCTTCTTCAGTCCCCTCAAATTCTGGTGTAGTCTTGTTCTAAGAAATTGGCTCTACCCCACTTCCTCAACTTACAAAATGTCTATTTAACACAGATGACCTCAACAAGGTATTAAGGCGTGGCGCTGACCGTCATCTCCTTGTGCTGAGACATAAGTGACTAAAGTGGTAGGAAGGTGGACATATCTTTCTGAAAGTGAATTGCTGTTAGTCCAAATAAATTTTTTCCTGGTGAGGTTTTAGATAAAGTGGTAAAGAAGAAAAATTAAAACTTAATACTTGTTTGAGAGCCAAAGCTTAAGAGATGGAGTAAGAAAAAACAGGGACAGCCAGCTGGGCTGCTGGCCTTAGTTGAGGTTACCCTCTCCCTGCTATATTCTGCACTGCTCTTGTAGTTCACAATTCACTGTCCACGACTCAGAATCCACAAATCATCTTTACTCTTGGTCTCTGGGTTAGCAGCTGCAGTTAGCAGTGGCAGTGAGGTGGCTTGGGCTTTGGGGAGGTTTGGCTGGGGCCAGTTTGGGCAAGTGGGCACAATAGCAGCAAGAGGCATATTGCAGAATGCACAGATTGTTTATAATTTTTGTCCATAAATCATTACCTAACCAAAACTGTATTTGAGAAAATGTGGAGTATCTTTCTGCCCTTTTTCTTTTTTAAGAATTAGACAAGTGAATATGCAGATGGGTGGGAAAACACAGCCCAGACTATAACCTCTGGTAATCTATTGAGATGATATTTTAGTGTCTGTGTCTGTGTAAAGTGCTTACAAAGAAGTGAGATCTTTTTATGAATATTTTTATGCTTTTTTAATATCTTGACATCATCTTCCTAGGCTAATAACAGAACCCTACAAGAGAAGATTTTACAAGTGAACAATTTGGTAGAAGCATTTGGTAATGCCTGCACTATTATAAATGACAATTCCAGCCGATTTGGAAAATACTTAGAAATGAAGTTCACCTCTTCTGGAGCTGTAGTGGGTGCACAAATCTCTGAATATCTTCTGGAGAAATCCCGAGTTATCCACCAGGCTGCGTAAGTTCATGTTCCAGTATCCCATTTTCTGGGAAATGTCAGCAAAGACAATGCTTCTTAGTAGGAAGAGGTCTTTCTCACTTAATACAGTTTTATTAATCACTTAGTTCAGGCTTGGCACTTAGTATTAGAAGCAAAGAGGCCCCTCAGCATTGTCTCATTCTCACATGTTTTATTCAGTAATGAAATGAATAAATAACCCAAAATTATGCTGCCAGACCGAAAAACAAACAAAGCTTATCACAGAAGTACTAAGAAAGTAAGCCCTGAAGTAGGAAAGAATGTATTTCCCCACATGAAATCAATGTGAAATTTAATTAGAAATAACTGAATCTGCTTCCCTTTTGAATCATGCTATATATAAACAGATCTTTGGATTCCATTCTTCATGTGTTTACAAGGAAAGGACCAAGTGAAAGGTTCAGAAGTGGGCTCTGTTGTGCTACTGACTGATTTAAGATGCCAAGACATTTTAATATTAGATTAGGTTCCTTTTGGTAGTGTCTCATGCACTTCACTCCTAAGGCAGAGTACCTGATGCCCACAACTTGAAGGAATGCTTTATTTTGGCTCACAGTTATGCTCCATAGTCAGCTGGCTTCAAGAGACAGGATGACAAGTGGGCATATAGTGGGGGATAGCCACGCACATCGTGGTGGTCAGGAAGTAGATACAGAGAGAAAGGAAGGCTAGTGGGGAGACACTCCTCCAGGTCACCCCCAGAGCCACCTCCGCTGATCAGGCGCATACACCACTAGAGTCATCAGTGGATTAACAGGTAGTTTGAGGCAAGAGACAATTTCCCTGTTCTATATGACTCCAAAACATCTTTTACTCTGAGAAAAGTGTGGCAAAATTAGAATCTCCCATTTCTCATTTTAGCTTCGTGCTATTCTTGCTGTATTTTATCATAGTAAAATTTCATGCTAAATTCACAACTATTGATACATGTTAGTGTTAGCATTTAATACAAATGCATTTAAGTTTGTTAACATTTAATTTATGAGTAAATAATGCACATGGGGTGGAGTGTACTTCAAAGATTAAAGTATGTGCATAGCAACCACAATACTCTAAATTCAATCCCAAGCACAAAACAAACAAAATCATGAATGCAGATTGCCCAGATTACAGCTCTTGCACACAAAACTCAGTGTGGATAGTTACCACGTGGGCTTCAAAGAAATGTATGTAAGAAATTATTAGGCAGCTTTGAAATATGGCTTCAGGATTCATTAATTTCCTTTGAGTAAGATATTTAAACCTCAGAGGGACTGGGGAGATGGCTTAATAGAGTAAGCACTTGCTTGCCTGGCAAGCTCAAGGGCCTGAGTTCAATCCCTGGTTCCACAAAGAAAAAAAGATATTTAAACCTCAGAGACTTATGTAGTGTTTTGACTCTGTAGCTTACAATGCATGTGATTCAAAGCAGTTTACTTAACCTCACTGAACCTGAATTTTTACCTTAAAATGAAAAAAGAATTAGCACTTACCTACTGATACGGTGATGTCTGTAGTCTGGTATTTAACTCAGTGATTAATAAACCCCATTATGTTTAAACCATTAGTAGGAGCAGCTTCAGTAATAGTGAAGTTTACAAATGGCATCTAGCATGACACGGACCTGGACACTGAAGATGTTTAATAAATGACAAACACAGTTGATGTATGTCCAGTGCCCAGAGCAGAGTGAACGTGCAGTGCCTCTGCCACCCATACCTAGAGGGACTTTGGGGTCTGATGTAGATGTGGACACTTAAGCTGGCTGTCAAAGCTATCTCCCCTGCTCTTCTCCTAACTGTGCGGCCCCTCCTTCAGGCCTTTAGGAGAGCACGACCTAGGAGTGGCCCACTGATGTCAGGTGGAGCCGCCTCGCTGCACAGCATGCAGGGGCACCATTGGCAATGCGTTGCGTGGGGTGAGTCACCGAGTGCTCTCCAGAGACCCAGTGAGGGCATAGAGATGAGCGCTTAATGATTACTGAGCACTGCAGGACAGGGGCCAAGAAATATCACCATCAGGAGCATATTTAAGGCATGCTATTCATTAATAAGCTTTTCTCAAGATGGACAATGTGTTATTTAGCTTTCCTGCCCTGTTTACTGGAGAAACACTTTCCAACTCCCAAATTCACAATAAAGTTAAAACACAGCTCAAATATTATTTGAGTATAGCTGCCTACTAATTGACAATAAAACAGGATTTGTATTTCTCTGTTTTTCTTTCACTTAATGTGAATTGCATTTTATAGGCTAGAGGAGCTTTTTGTGACCTTTGAAAAGGAAAATAGCAAATATGTAACAAAAGCATTATTAATAGGTATTTTCATTATAAATTTAAATGTACTGAATCAATCAATTGCTAAAAAGAAATATCTAGTTCAAAGGCTTGAAGTGAAAAACCTATTTGCAAATATAGAACGGACACTGAAGCATCAAGAACAAATGGTGAGATTCCCATGGGCCAACAGGGTAGGAAACAGTGTGGGCAGGAAGCACACCACGGGGCCTGCAGTTGCAGGGCAGTGCTGCCCTAGGTCTGTCACCATAGAGGACACAGCCTGTGGCACTGGGACAGTGTAGGGATGGATACTCCCTTGCTCTCCCCTCCCCCCCAAGTCTCCTTTCTGTGCTTTCTGTTGGCTGCAGTGGAAATCAGAGGAGGGAGCTGCTGGTCTCAGAGGCCAGCCTTTGGGGGTACCAGAGCACAGCAGAGAAAAGTGGAGACTAGGTGTGAGGAACAGGGAAGAATTAGCGAGGACATTTTTAAAAAATGAATTCACACTTTCTTTTAGGAGAATTGGTTTTCTTTCTTTTCTGCCATGTCATCACATCCCCATCTTTGATCATGTTTATTGTTTAACTATCTTGTGACACTGCTGAAAACTTGTAACTTGAGTCTTTTTCTAAATATAGATGATTTTGAAGAAGAACATTGAAACTACCTAAATTGAAGGAAAAAATGACCATATTGAAGGCCTTGCTGCGTAATTCTCATAAATAAAAGCTGTTTCCACTCCAATCCTTCCTGTTACGACAGTGTAGCTCAACAAACATTGATTGCTTTCCTCTGCCTCCCAGCCCTTCATTAGGTCCCGAGTAGTTGTGAACACAGCAGCAGCATGGAGCGGCCTGCAGTGGAGGATGGGAAAAATGTATTTATGGAGCATTTGCTCCGTGGCCGGCACTGTGCTAAGCACCTTACGACTTTCAGGCTTTATAATTCTCACTGTTGGACGACAAGGTTGTTGTCTTTTGTCCATGGTGAAACTGAGACATAAAAGAATTTTAATAAGTTGGCTAAAGTCAAAAAGCTAGACAGTCACTGAGTAGGAGCCTGGACTCTTGTCTCTCCTAGTCCAAATCCGAGCTTTCATTCATTCATTCTTTCTTTCATTCTTTTGGAAAATGTTTATTGAGTGGATGGTGTGGATCCTTGTGGTTCCCTCAGGGCAGTATATATGCCTTGGTATGAAGTTTACTGCTCATTCCCTAAACTCCAGTCACTTAGGAAGGCAAGGAATGAATTTAGCTGCCATGAGTGAGTGATCAGGCAGTAGGTGGCAAGGAGGGACATTGAGGAGACTGGCTGTCTAGAAGGAAGGAGGTACAATTGAAAAGAAACTAAAAGCACTACTTTCTGGAAACTGTATGGGACCTCAAGAAGGCACAGCTCCATTAACTTTCTATGCTTTGTTACACCACTGTGTCAAGGATTCAAAGACTTCATGGATTCATAAGCCCACACCCTTCTGAGGACTTTGTCACAGGATTCAGAGGCCATAGTGGATAGGTCATCCCCAGGGTCCCACACAGATGAGCACTGTGCGCCTACCCAGAGGCTATTCCCAAAGCCTCCAAAGAAGCAGTAGAGAATTCAAAGTAGAAGAAGATCCAGAGTCCAAGAAGCGCTGTCGGGCAAAGGGCTGAGACTTTGAGTTTGTCCCTAGACACCCCTGACACAGAAACCGCTGGTCACACTGTGTGCGAGATGCTGTGTGGCTTGATCTTAAGAGCAGCTTTGGGGTGGTTTGGTCAGTACATGAGATGGGTCGTCTCTGAGGTGGCTTCTTCCCACTGCTTCAGCCTTCTGACTGTTCTGTAATGAAGGTCAGTTTGTTTCCAATAGCATTACCAGGCCTTGTCAAATTATAATTCTTGGTAAGTGTAAGCTAATAAAGCAAAATCCACTGAATTTGTGTGTTTACATTCATGAGTCATTTTTGTAATTTCACTTTGCATCATTTAAGAATTAAAGATATGATTCATGGAACAATCAGTGTGATTGAACTGGAACAAAACAAACTAAATTATATGCTATTGATAGTCTTAGAGAAACTTCATTCTTCTGTGATGACACAAAACTAAACTTTTAGTTTTGTTCTAGCCTTGCTCATGAACATTGTTAGTGTTTGTTGAAATCTCACTGGTAAATGCTTGGGGACTTGGGGATGCACATCTGAGTTAATCTAAGGAAGGATGTGCCTGCTCTCAGCATCTTGTCCATGGACTACCCCTTCTTGAAGTCATGACTTACTTGCTTCATGAGGAACTTCTAATTTTTCTCCTACTGCTCCCAATTTTTCTTCTCTGACTTAGGCTTATCTATTCATTGCTAACATGTACACTTACCAAGATTTCTTCTAAACATTTCTCTACTTCCTCCCTTGACTTTTTCACTTTGCAACTTCTTCCTCCATAATGACCTCAACAGATACTTTTGTATGATTAACCCCCAAAGATGCACTACTTTCTGTCTCTTAAGTTCACATTTTCGAACTACTGAAGCATCCTACTACTCTGATTCAATTGAATTCATCCCCAAGCCTTTGTCTTTTCATAGTTCCTGTCTGTTGGAACTGTCCTCCTCTGGCTATGGAAAATATGATTCTCTTCATTATCCAGGTCTAAATACTTGTCAAGTCGTGTTGACTTCAACTCTATGATCGTTCTTTTTTCCCCCTGATCTGACATTTGAAAGACTTGGATTTCATGGGCATCTGAGCACTTTCCCAGGCTTAGTGATACTATATTCTCCCAGAAGAAAATCTGCCCCAGCATGTATATTAATCAGTAGCACCACTGTTTTTCAGTTTCAGATACTAACACAGAACAACAGAGATCAGCAATATTCAATTTACCAAGTTCTGCTCTTTCATGTAAAGTGTTTTTATTTGTTAATTTTCAGGAAATACCAACTGGTTATCTACAATAATTATTGGTACAGTGCAATATTAAATTCTACATTAACTATGTGAAAAGCCTTCTTATAACAGTTTTTGACAGAATATTGATCTACACTAAATATTACAAAATAGTAAGCCAACAAATGTTCCAAAACTCCAAATATCTATTACTACATCATTAGGAAAGTGAATATATATGGATGTTTAAATAACCACTGATTCTGGGGAGGAAAATGTATATTGTAACAATCTAAGGGAGAGCAACCCACCTGAGACAGTGAGGCCAACTCCAGCAACCTCCTAGATACTGGCCCACACCCACCAAGCCAGTGTGATCATTCTGAAACAGTGGCGCCCACTCCAGCGACCTCCTGGATCCCACCCCCAAGCCTGCAGAGTGAGTGGGAATTTGTAGGACTTGCCTGGCTTCCGGGATCAGGGAGTATATGAGAGTCTGAGGGAGAGCATTTGGCTTCTTCCCGCACACCACAATACCCAGGTCCCTGCCCCCAAACCCTCTGAGTGAGCGACTGGCCTGAGACCTCAAGGCCTACTCGCCAGCAACTCCCCAGATCCCCTGTCCCAAAGTCCGCTGAGCAAGTGGGAATTTCCCTGACACCTTGGGCATCAAAGTTCGGTGAATGTGTGATGATTCTGAGGGAGAACCTTTGGCTTCTCCCTGCATGCTCTGTGCCTTCCAGAGCCTCAGGCCTCAAGACATCCTAGCCACAGACCTGCCTGAGACACCCCAGACAGACCTGCATGGCAACTCCCTTGAACCACTGCCCCCAAGCCCGCCATGGGAGGACAATTTTCAGTGACTCTCCTGGCACTCAATCCACCCCTGGCAGGCCTGGTAAGTGTGAGGGAGAGCTTCTGCGCCCTCTAGGGCTCCCCTAACCAGGCACCCAAAAGAGGAGAAGCACAGGAGCTGCAGCAAAAAGGAACTGAACACAACAGCTAGATCCAGGCCAGGCATAACTGGGTAATCTCAAACTTAATAGACTGGCACCTGAATGTCATTACGTGCTAAGGCTATAGCTGCACCAAAGCTCTACACCAAAGGTCAAATGTCAGTAATATACAAAAGGACAAATACAAGGAGAAAAATGCAATCTCAGGCCTCGAGTTCGCCAATAAGTGTAGAGGACACTAGCTCAGCTGAAATGAATGAACTAATAGAGAAGGAAGCAAAGGACAACAGCAGAAAGGTATAGAGGAACTCAGACAAGAATTAATGCCTGCAATAAAAAAATATGTGAATACATAGCATCTGAAAAAGAATCAAATCCAGAAACATCTGAAGGAAACCCAAAGTTAACACAGAACAAGTGCAGAGAACACTATTCCAGCTGAAACACATGAATTAACAGCATTGGAAGAAAAGAAACAACACCAGAAAGGTCATGAGGAACTCAAAACAAAAATAATTTCCGAAATAAAAAAAGAATTCTTTGAAATCATAGCATCTGAAATGCAGAAACAAGTCCAGAAATATACAGAGGAAACCCAGTTTGGAAGAAACTCTGCAGAAAAAAAAATTAATAGCTACCTCTAAAGAAGATATGGATAGAAGAATAGAGGAGATGAGAACTATGACAGAATCCTGGAAAAAGCAATACAGAAAAGAAATAGAACACATGAAGCAGAGTTAAAAGACATAGAAGAGCAAAAACTATCAATCACGAGCCTACAAAACCATTTGAGTAAGTTTCAGATCTTGAGAACACTGGTATAGCTAGTGAAAAGGTGAGAAAGGATCTCTTAAAAACAACGAGAATGCAGGAAAAAATAATCCATCACCTGCAAGATGATGCTAGGATGAACAATGTGAGATCAATTGGCATTAATGAGAATGAAGGAGTCAATACAAATGATATAAAAATATGGGCAGAAGTAATCACAGAAAACTTCTCAAATATGAGGAAACAAACCAACATTCAAGTAACCGAAGCATACAGAACAGCAAATAACTTCACCCCAAGTAAAAACACACCGAGACATATAATAGTCAAGATCCCACAAATCCAGCACAAAAATAATAAACTGAAAGCTGCTAGAGAGAAGAAGCAGATTACATTCAAAAGAAAACCTATCAGAATTACAGCAGACAAACCACAAAAGCAAGGAGAGCAGGGAGCAGAGTTTTTCAAGTCCTGTATAAAAACAAATTGCAGCCTACACTATTATAACCTGCAAAACTCACTTTCAAGTTTGATGGAGAAGTGAAATACTTCCACAACAAAGAACAACTAAAGAATTTCATGATGACAAAGCCATCCCTACATAGGCTACTGAAAGATGTTCTAGAGAGAGACCACAATGACCAGAACTCCATGAATGAGAATAGAAGGAAGCCAATAAACAGGACAGACAAACACAGGACACAAAGGAGTAAACAACAGCAGGTAAATGTCATGACAATCATAAGTCAACACATTTCAATTATAACCATCAATGTAAATTCACCAATTAAGGGAAATAGACTGGCATAGTGGATTAGGAAACAAAATCCAAAAATATGCTCTATACAAGAAACACACTTAACTCAAAAGCACATTCATAGGCTCAAAGTCAAAGGATGGAATACAATACTACATGTCCCACAACCTCATAAAAAAGCAGGAGTAGCAATTCTGTTCTCAGACAGTCTCAACTTCAAACCTAGAATGATCAAATGACACAAAGAAGGCCACTATACATTGGTTAGGGGAAAAATTCAAGAGGAAGAGATGATACTCATAACTATCTATGCACCAAACACAGGAGCACCCAACTATGTAAGACAAATCTTAATGGACATGAATAACCTAATGTCTAAGAACACTATTTTAACAGGAAACCTTAAGACATCTTTATCTCAAAAAGATAGCTCAACCAGACAAAAAATTATCAAAGAAGTAGCAGAACTGGACCAGAGCTTAGAACAAATGGACCTGGTGGACATATATAGAGTGTTCCACCCAATCATAGCTGAATACACACTTTTGTCACCTGCACATGGGTCATTTTCCAAAATAGATCACATACTAGTCCAGAAGTCATGTGTAAGTATATGCAAGAAAACAGAAATTATCCCATGCATATTATCTGACCACAGTGCAATAAAACTGGAACTAAATGACAAAAGAAACCAGAAAAACCCGCTAAATTCATGAAAACTAAACAACACCCTACTCAGCAATCAATGGATCACAGAAGAAATTCAACAATATCTACAGTTCAATGAAAATTCAAGTACAACTTACTGGAATTTATGGGATGCGATGAAAGCAGTTCTTAGAGGGAAAATCATAGCTATAAACTCACACATTAGGAAAACAGAATGGGAACAAATTATCACCCTAATGTTGCACCTTCCACAACTAGGAAAAGTGTAGAGAGCTGCGAATAGCCGCGCCTTAAAAGACGGCGCCGGCTTCCGCCTTCCACCCCCCCACCCCCACCCCCCCGCTGGGTGAGTGCTCTCTGTAGTAAACAACTCCTTATATGGCTAAGGCAAAGGCTGTGGCGCCCTTCCGCGTATCTGGACCAATTGGCTGCGCCTACGTGTCACTCCAGGGTTGGACGCCTTGTGGTATATAGCTTGGGGCGGGCTTGCCCGGGTCAGGAGCGGGAGCAGGAGGGAGGAGCAGGAGCAGCGGAGGAGCGGGAGCAGAGGAGGAGCGGAGGAGCAGGGGAGCGGAGGAGCAGGGGAGCGGAGGAGCAGAGGAGCAGGAGGAGAAGGCAATCCATGGAAGAATAAAGCATTGCAGAGACAACCAGTGGTCGCGTCTTCCTTGCTGGCGAGGTTGCGCGTGACAGAAAAGAAGAGCAAATGAAACCCAGAGTGCAAAGACAGGAAGAGATCATAAAAATTAGAGCAGAAATTAATTCAATTGAGATGAATAAAACAGTTCAAAGAATCCACAAATCAAAAAGTTAGTTCTTTGAAAAATTAAATAAAGTTGATAAGCCTCTAGCCAACCTCATCAAAAAGAGGCAAAAGAAAGTTCAAGTACAAGCGATAAGGAATGAAAAGGGTGAAATCACCAGAGATGCAGTGGAAATTCAGAAGATTATCAATAGTTACTTCGAGAATCTTTATGCTCACAGAAGAAATGGACAGATTCCTCGAAAGGTACAAATTACCAAAACTGAACCAACCACTCTCAATACGAAAAGTAATAAAAAGCCTACAGACAAAGAAAAGTCCAGGTCCTGATGGATTCACAGCTGAATTCTACAAGAAACTTATAGAATAATCTGTACTACTCAAACGTTTCAGTGAAATTGAAAAGGAAGCAGTCCTCCCAAAATCATTTGTAGAGGCAAGTATTATACTGATTCCAAAACCAGGGAAAGACACAACTAAAAAGGAGAACTACAGGTCAATCTCCCTCATGAACATAGATGCAAAAATCCTCAATAAAATCCTAGCAAATAGAATACAGCAAATCATCAAAAAATCATACAGCATGACCAGGTAGGATTCATCCCAGAGATGCAAGGATGTTTCAATATTTGAAAATCTATAAACATAATACACTATGTCAACAGACTGAAATCTAAAAACCACATGATCATCTCAATTGATACAGAGAAAGCCTTTGACAAAGTCCAACACTCATTCATGTTCAAAGTCCTACAGAAAATGGGAATAGATGGACTCTGTCTTAACTTGATCCTAAATGGGGAAAAACTGAAATCTTCTACTCTTAGATCTGGTACAAGACAAGGATGTCCTCTATCACCCCTCATTCAATATAGTCTTGGAATCCTTAGCAACAGCCACTAGAAAAGAGTGAGAAATAAAGGGAATAAGAATAGGTAAAGAAGAAGTTAAATTATCAGTATTTGCAGATGACATGATACTCTACTTGGTGGACCCAAAAAATTCCACCAAGAAACTACTAGAACTGATACAGAAATCCAGTAGCATAGCAGGATACAAAGTCAATACTCAAAAGTCAATAGCATTCCTCTACACAGATAACAAGCACACTGAAAGAGAAACAATAGAAACAATACCTTTTACAATAGTACCGTGAAAAATGAAATACCTTGGAATTCACTTATCCAAGGAAGTCAAAGATTTTTTCAGAAAAATTACAACACCCTAAGAATGTTGTGTCCCAAATTTTCTGATCAAGGAGATTATGGAGCCACAGAGGAAAGAGACTGATGATCTACAGTGTGCCTGGGGAGAGTCACATGGAGAGAAAACTTTCTCTCAGGCTCTCACAGAGAGCAAACTAGTCAAGCATTAGCCATGACTCATCCTCATGGATGACACAGACAAAGGATCTACAGAGTAAGATACAGGATTACAAAATAAACTCTGAGGGGACTTCATTGACTTCATCAGAAACAAAAGCTACATTTTTTTTTATATAGTTCTTGCTCTATCTTGGTCTTAACCATCCAGCACAGAACTATAAAAATTAGGTATATAACATGGGGCCATAGGAATAAGTTGAGCTGTAAATGGCTATAGTCAATAACTTCTTCAGATAACTCACTATTATTGTGGAATGCTGGACTGTGTTGGATTGTGTTGCCGAGTTCGGGCACCTAAATTGGTTTAATGACAATGGAGTGCCCATCTTTGACAGGTCTAGAAAAAAAAGAGATATACAAAGGAAGAATCATGATGTGTGTGTATAAACAGTACAGTTAGTAGAAATATGCAGTGCTTCTGCATAATTCTATGAGAAGCAAAATTTGTAGTAATAGTGGTTAGACAAGATATTATGTCAGCTTCTAGTACTATAGACAAACACTAGGGAGATAAGGTAGAAAGTATTAGTTATTGAGTCTGTGATATAATTGAGCTATAAAAAATAAGATAAGTAAACAGCTACACTCTCTTAATTCACTGATTAGAGACATCTGCTATAATAATTTCTGTAAGTATACCAAAACATTACAAAAACAGTTTGCAATGTATTGATTTATCAAATCTGTCCTGCTAGTTTGTTTTGAAACTGTCTCATTGGTATTTGTTCTTCAATAAATAAATAAATAAAATAACAAAAAAAATCGCTTCTAAGGAAAGCAAAGGTAACATTTTGTTCTCCATTAACATTATTCTGCCTAATATGCAGGAGAAGATCTAGGAAAGTTTTAAAGTCCCTTATGTTCTTTTAAGAAAAATAGTATCAAATTATGCATAGCATAAAGCATGCTTTTTTCCATTTCATAACTTTATGTGGAAAATTTTCAGAAGTCACGCTTGGAATAAAAAACATTATTATCAAGAATTCTTTTCGGAAAATGTGTAATTGTCCCCAGTACCACTGATACAGGCTGTGAAGTGAGACAAAGGAACAAGAAAGGTGACAAGCTGCCCTGGGATTTTCACGTTGGAGGTGAAGAAGGAAAGGAACCCTGAGCACAGCTGAGCCACGGCCAAGAGGGCAGGGAGGACAGCGCCTGCAGTGACAACACAGAATCCAATGACTCAGCCCCTGTGCTTGTATCTAGAATTCACGATGAGTACAAGCTTCCTACTAATTGAAAGAAGAGTAATAATGGAGGAAATGAAGACAGCAAAGCCATAGTGTTCAAGACACTATAAGTACTTTAATCTGAAAATACTGTACCCCACTTTGAGGCCCAGCCTAAATAGACATATGAGGATTTGAACCACCTTGGGAAGCTGAGGAGGCGAATGCCACCAGATAGATGCAGACACCAGGGTCTCCCAGGGGTCATTGGGTGTGAAAATGAAGCAGAGCAGAAAGCGTGGGGATGGCTGAGCATCTGTGAAGCAGGAGGACCCTTCTGTATTTCTGCAGAGAATGTGTGTGTGCTCTGTCCTGGGAACCCATCGGACAGAAGCCGGATAAGAGGGAAGGCAGACACAGAAAGAGTTCAATATCAGAGACAGAGACTCACCTCAGTGTGATCTCTGCTCCCTTAATTATGTCATTCCAGTGTTGGGAAACTGCTCTTTACACTTAGAGCCCTGGGTTATGGAATTTGAGAGCTATGAGAAGGAATTCTCAGTCAATCAATCATAATTTTTCCCAGAAGACTGAATTTCAGATAGCATCAAAAGAAAGTTAAAAGCATGGGTTTTGGCATCAGATAAACTTGGTTTGAATCCAGGCACATCTGTGACTTCGAAGGAGCTTGTTCGCTCCAAGTATCAACTTCTTATGAAATGGGAAAACTGTGCCTTTCTCAGGGAGCTTTGACAAGTCGGTGAGATGCTGAAGCTCTGTGACCACTTGCGTGCTATCTCTTTGTGCTGTGTGTTTCTTTTTCTGCCTGTGCACTCCAAGAAGTGAGGGCTTTTTCTTTTGTTTTACAATTTTGCTCTTGATGTATTCCTAGTGCTTAGGACAATGTCTGAAGGGCATAAACATGTGCTGAATGATTTCACATCAAGTGTTTATCATGGTGTCTATAATTTAATGATAGTGATTTTTTAACCTGATGACAACAGCAACCACAGAACACAAAAATGCAGGGCTAGGGAGACCACACAGATCCTTGCAGTTGATGTTGTCCTAGTAACTGTATTGCCAAACAATTTTAGCAATTAATACATATTCCTAATAATCACTAATAACATCTTATTTTTCAGAGGAGAAAAAAACTTTCATATTTTTTACTACATTTATGCTGGCTTAGCTGAAAAGAAGAAACTAGCCCTTTACAAGTTGCCTGAAAATAAGCCTCCCAGGTAATTGACTAGATTGTATGAGTAATTCTTTCCATCACCACTTAATTTTAGCTTTTACAGTTCTTTTGTACTTTTTTAGGTATCTACAAAATGACCACCTCAGAACAGTACAGGACATGATGAATAACAGTTTTTATAAATCCCAGTATGAATTAATTGAGCAGTGTTTCAAAGTCATAGGCTTTACAATGGAGGTAAGCACAAAAAATGTCTGAACCTCTCCAGGAAGTATCTTCTTGTTGCTGTTTGTGGTAGGAGTTGGCATTCTCTGAGAGATTAACATACAGGCTATTTTAGGGGAAATTATTTGAACTTTGCCAAGAAGTCATCAACAAATTTGATTGATGTCATAGATTTGCTTGAAAAGTTTGCTTATAGTACTTCAAAATTCATCCTGTGTTTCTCACATTGTTTCTTTCCATTCTAAATGTGTGTGCGTGTGTGTGTGTGTGTGTGTGTGTGTGTGTGTATTTTTCTCCTTGCTCATTCTTTTATCATTAACTGGATTTACAAAGGATTTTTAATCTTTAAAAAAAATAATTGGATATATTTACATACCCCATACTTTTCATTATCTGTATTATTGATTTTTTTGTAATTTTATTAATTTAGTAATTTGGTTTTTTCTTTTTTAAGGAAATATTTGATTCCTTGATTTTTCTGATTTAATAATGAGCATGTTAAGGCAATAAATTTTCCCTGTACTGTAATTCGTATTTCTTTAATTTTATTACCAGGGTGTCTTGTTTAAAAGAGACTCCCAAAAGCCATTTGAGAAGCTTTTAAGCTCTGCTTCTAGCAGTTTACTGTTTGTTGTGTTAATTCAGATCCTGTTGTAAAAAACCTCACTTTGAATGTGAAGCAGGCTTTTAAATAAGCCCTTACAGGAAAGCAGTGTGCAGTTCATTGAATTTTCAGTTAATTTTCTTAAATAACCCTCCTGTAGCTTTAAACAATAAATGTGTCTGCTTGAGAAATTTACTGACATTGCTTGGCTTATCAGATCTCTAAGAAATTAAGCTAAAAGAAAATGCCTAATTCTTCTCAAAATATTTAGAAAATTTATTTAGCAAGATAGAAAATGGAAAGATGCCAATAGAGGTGACTTTACAAAATTCATTCAAATTATGCCCTGTTATTGAATTTAATCATTTTATGTCCTGCTTTAGGACAGGGCTCACTCCTGTTAGCTTGCTGTCACTATAATAAAACCCACGCGATGATGAACTTACATAGAGAACAGGTTTCTTTCGATTCATAGTTTTGAGGACTACAGAGCACAGTTTGCCCCTTTGCTTTGTGTCCTGTGGCAAGGCTGCCCATCGTGCAGAAAGTATGTGGCAGAGCACAGCCAGTTACATCACAAGCCAGGGAGCAAAGCCAGGAAGGGATGGGTTCCCACACCCCAGGGGCCTACGGATCTCTTTCTGGGTCCTCCTTCCACATACTCCACCATTTCCCAGCCTGCCACCCCTTTAACATGTGGACATTTGAGGGGCAGCAGTTTCCTTCTAATACAGGAGGCTTCATGACACATTTGTTTAACAGAATTAGGTGTACACATTCTTGGCATTGGCATAGAGCGAAGCTTGCTGCTTAGACCATTTTTTCTTGCTCTTCCGTTCTTTTGCTTTTGTAGCTCTGGTGACTACACACACACACACACACACACACACACACACACACAGAGTCCGGGTGCACTCTTAGGAGAGTGTCTTTTTTAAGGCCTTGCCCACATCAATCAAATGTGATCTCTATGTGATCTCTGCCAAATGACTGAAGTTGGACAAGGAAGACAGTGGAAGTATAATGAGAAGGGAGGACCATGGGTGGGAGCTATACCTTTTTTGTCCAGCCTCAGTGACCACCTCTTCCAATCTCCCACTGCATGGGCTGTCCAGTGGCCACCAATGAATGAATCCACTGAGGAGCACAGTCACCCATGACCCAGTCACTGTCCAAAACCCCACCTCTAAACTCTTGAGGTCGGCAAGCAGGGGCCGTTCTGGGTCTAAGCCATAATAGTATGGGCACTACTGCTTACATCTTTGTTGCATTCCCCTGCCAAAGTTCATATTCTGGCATCTCTGCTTCTGTCATACTTTCTGTCCCTATCCCCTTCCTGACCCTGTCCTCACCTTCCCACAGCTTTTATCTATGGAGACAAGGTGATTTAAGCACTCAGAGTTTCCTGGCCCTTAACATAGGGCCTATTTGGGGCACACTGAATAAAGCAAAGAGTAGCATCTACCCCTGGTTCTAAGATCAGTGCTCCTAGGAGTAGCTGCTCCCCTGGACGGTGGGCTGGCTCTGTTAGATGCCTGGCCAGCAGAAACCCGGAGAAGCTGATTGGCTCTCAGGCCATTCTCCAACACCAGGGCAGATGTACACAAGCCCTAGGCTGGGATTGCTCATAGCTATTTTCTCTGCTTTTTGTTCTCAGAAAAGCTGGTCTGCTTCATACAGATCTGTTCCCATGGGGGATGCTATCTTAGAAGCAAGGAATCACTTTTAATTGGTTTGTTTACTTTTAAGTTCCACTCACTTGAAGTAGTGTCTTGCTTATATTTGGCTCAACTAGTTTTTCTTGCTTGGTAGAGCAATGTTTAGTAACAGTGAAATGAAAACAGCTTCATAGCATCTACTGAAAAATATAGTTCATTTATTTCAGCGTTCCAGATTTAAACAGTCAAGGGATAAGGAGATAGCTTGTTGGTCTAAGCACCTGTGTGGCAAGCACAAGGACTTGGATGTGATTCCTGGTAGGTACCACGTGTCATGCAGGCCCCAGACCCGTAGGGTTCCAGTGCTGCCCACTGACCAGGCATACTGGTGCATGTTTGTAACGCCACCACTAAGGATGCTGAGACAGGGGGATCACTGTAAATCTGAGCTGTGTAGCAAGACCCTGTATGAAATAAGTGAATAAATAGATAGATTTGGAACAGTCAGAAGTATTGAACACTAACCTAGTCGCTTAGAATAAAGGAAACTGTAACATCTGATTCGGGCTCGGAAGCATCACCACTGCCAGAAATTTTATGGAGACTTCTGGTCCAGTCCAGTGGCCCACGTGATGTGGTAGCCTCCTATCTAGGAGAGACTATACGATTCAATGGAGCAGCTGGGCCTGGTCTGGGGACAGAATTCAACCAAGTGGTGTGCATTTCCTTTTTATCCCAGTCCTGAAGTTTTAAACCATCTTTCTAGCTTTCTTGGATCTGTCCTTTGTTTGTAGCAGCTGTTAATTCATGCTGGAAAGAGCCCCGTTCCACACTCAGGGAAGCAGCGTGCTCTGGGCTCCCCGTGGCCCAGCCATGGTACCTCCGGTGGAATCGGCTTCTCCCTCCCCTGACCCTCTTTTGCTCACTGACGGGAATATCATCCCTGTGATGTTCTTTTAAACATTTCCATGGTTGGCAGCCCACATATGCATCTGTGATTCAGCACAAGCTAAAGGAGTGACAAGCGCATCAAAATTAGAAATTCTCTGGAAATAACCCAAACCGGAAACTTTAAAACTTCTAGACCATATGGTTTCCTATGCCAGATTCTTGCTGCGAATGCCCGGCAGCGTCTAAAATGATGCGCAGTGTGACCGCAGGTGTGGAGATGCCGCTCTTCAGAGGTCGTCCTTCCCGCACCCCCACACCACCACAGAGGACAGTTGTTTTCCTGTGCACAGAGTCATCTACCTAGGATGAAATTTCTGTCTTCTGCACTTTAACTTTGCTTACATTTCTTTGGATAGTCTAAAATTACAGCTGAGAATCTTTGGATTATCATTTAGGATCTTAGGATCAAACAGGATTGAACTTCCAAGAAATATTACCAGCTCATTTTAAAAAGAGTTTTGAGGGCTGCAGAGATAGCTCAGTGGTCCAAGCATTTGCCTGGGCAAGCGCAAGGGTGGGGTTCAATCCCAGTATCACATGCCATGCTGGCCCCACCCCCTGGGTGCACTGAGCGGGCCACTGAGTCTGGGCTTTCACCTGTAATCCCAGCACTGGGGAAGCTGAGACAGGAGGATCACAATGAGTCCGAGCTACATAGTGAGGCCCTGTACCGAATACATAACAATTAAAAAACAAAAGTTTTGGGTCAAGATAGAAGTATTATATGTCATATTTAGTCCCTTAGTAATAATTTTAAAATAATAATTTGATATCAACTTAGTCTTTTCCCTCAAAATCATGAAATAATAGTTCTAAAATGTCATGATTTGATCAATATTATAGCATCAACTGAGTGAGAAAACCAAGAAGGTAGCTGGTGTAATAAAGAGAATCCTACGCTAAGCAGTCAAGATCCCTGAATAAACATCCTTAGGACTGCTTGTTTCTGGTTGTGCGTCCTTAGGCCAGTGACTAAACCTTTCTGAGCTGAGTATTTTATTGAAAGGAAGGATGATTACTTTCTGAATCACTTCTAACTCACTTTGTGTGATCTTATGACTGAAGTGGGACATTTAATTGCACTCTACTCTTTGCAGATTGCTCAAATCATATCATACCATGGCTTTAAGGTTCTGCAGAATTCCAACTAAGAAAAGAATATAGAAGCCTTCACACACTAACGGATGCAAGTGTTGATTGCAGCTCCTGTTTAGCCAGTATGTGAGCTCCGCGGGCATCCAGTCTACAGCCTGCTTCCTGGGCTCTGTCAGTGGAGAATCAGCCCCTGGCTCTTTCAGGACTAGACTAGCGCTGCCATATCGCTGGGGATGGGGGCATGTTGTTCTGGTTCTGGGAGATCCTCACTGCTTTGAGAGCCAGGCATTGTCCTTTTCCCCACTCTCTCATCTAGACTTCAATTAGGTATCAAGAGTAAGTTCAGGCTCTGTGAAAGACTTGAGTGTATACCACAAACAGGACCACATGCCTCATACTCAGCCCACTTTGCGTGGGCTATCACTTCTATTCACAAAACAAAATCAGGGAAAGGTGTAAAAGGCCTTCTCCAGCTGCAGAGTTCTCCAAAGTAGAAGAGCTAATTGGCTTTCGTAAGGAAACAACTTGGTGTGGCAATGTTTTGATGTTCTCATAAGACCTAACTGCTAACTCAAGATGCAAAGTCTGAGGCCAGAAAAGACGGCAGTTAAATGAAATGAGAATTCTGATGAAGACGAATAGAAACTCTGAGGCATAGATTGAAGTTTATAGACTTGTATTATCTGAGACAAATAAGAAGATTCTCCTTTGAAAAATGAAGGAAATTTTATATCACTTGACTGACACAAAAGAAATCAGTTTGCTAAGTATTTGTTGCGTTTATTAAGTGCTAGCTGTATTCTAGGCCTTGGGCTAGAAGTCAGAAGTATGAATTAGTAGGTTTTTGTCCTAAGTAAGTTTGTAATTAGACAGTAGAGCTATACTGTACACAAACGTCATTTCTGTAAAATGTAGTCAGTGCAATAAGAGTGAGAAGGCTGGGTATGGTTCATAAAATTTAAAGAATTTGTTTGTAGAGAATGGACACTAATGGCAGGAGCTAGAACTGAGGTGTGGAAATAATGTGGAACTCTTGGGAGCCTGGGTGGCAGGGAGTGTGCGACAGCAGGAGCTAGAAATAAAAACAGAAACCCAGGCACAAGGAGATGAGAATCCTCACTGGTGTGACTTGATCAGCTGGAACTTTATCTTAAGGGAGGAGAGCCTCGAGGAGGATTTTAATTGGCAACATAAGGTGATGACCATTTTGCCTGCTAAAAACAGTCCTCTGAGAGCCCAGTAGGAGGTGGGTTAGAGAGACTAGTTAAGTGGGTTAGATTGACAGGTGAGAGACTGGTTAGGAACCTAATCCCTAAGGTGATATTGTGCTCATGAGTCTAGAGATAACCTTGAACCTGATTCATAAATTCTACAAGCCAAACCCATAAACATGAAACTAAGAGCAGGTGGTTCACCTGTCACTTGTTCTTCATGTTCAAAGACAGGTATCTGTGCATAGAAAGCACTATTTATAGCCATGATGTGATGATTTGCCCTTAAAAAATTGCACCTGCAATGACTCTATTTCCAAATAAAATCACCTTCTGACATACTGGGTATAAAGACATCAGCATGTGAGATTTGGGAGACACAGTCCAACCCAGGACAGATGCTGTAGATTTGGTTGGTTTCGTCACCGCTGGTCTTTCCCGCGGTGCTCCAGATGTTACCACATTTCCCACAGGAGCAGCAGCATCCCTTCCTGCTCCTATCCTCTGCATAGAAACCAAGGTCCTAGAAACCTCGCCCAAGGACCACACCTGGATCTCTCTTCACAGCTGTGCCCACCTCCATGAGGAGACCCAGCTGCTCTGCTCCACGCAGCCTGGGGCACCTCACACACCTCTTGGCAGCTCTTGCGTGTTGCTCCCACCCAGCTCTCTAGGTCAGCTCTGCACAGTTGTGCATGTGCAGTGTGGTTGGATTTGACAACCCACAGCCATAAACCTCTTTATTTTTTGATCACACACAATCATTCCTTATGCTTTTTGATAAAAAAGCACCACTGCTTTCTACATTTCCACATTTGTAGGTAATAGTTTGATACTCATTATTTTGGTAACATCAGTATCAGAAAGTATATATACTTTGAAATTAAATTTGGTATTAAAGTGATCCAAAGCCTCTGGCCACCAACACACTTGAAAGTTCACCAAGTCCATTCAGGAGCTACAAGCCTCCACCAAACTCATTTTGTCTATTTTTTAAATTAATTTTATTGAGAAAAAAATTGCAAGGAGACAGCTTCAAAACACGTTGGTAGGAGAGTTACACAATTAATACATTGCATATTGCTGTCTTTGTAGTACTCATTCATAGCACAGGATGCAGACATGATATCCTGTCCAAACATTGTTAGTATAAATCTCTCTTCTCATTGAATTAAGAAAAAGTAGCTGTATATCTAACCTATTTTGCATATGCAGATACAAAATGTTCTTTCATTATATCAACTTTTCTCTTTAGTTTTGTCAGAGATGGGTATTCCATTGCCATCCAAATATTCTAGGTGCAAGAATTCAGCAAAATATTCCAATGTAGTCCAGTAGTCCACAATAGTAATAGGTTATCTGCAGGACTGACAATGTGGATCTGATGACTTGAGCTTTCCAAAGCTCAGCATATTAACATGGCTTCACTTTTCATACCTCATTTCTGTACTTCTCTGTTGGATGGTTCAGACCAAGATAAAGGAAGATCTATACAACAAGAAATGTAATTTTTGTATCTGAAAAGGTCAGTTAAGTGCCCTTGGGATTTATTCTGTAACTCTGTACCACACTTTGTACATCCCTTTTCAGTGTCAGCCTTGTGGATGAGTCACAGCCGTTGCATGACCAATTTGCTCTCTGTGAAAGCCTGAGAGAGTGTTTTCTCTCCATGTGACACTCTATAGGCACAAACTACGTGATCGATCACATTCTTCTGTGGCCCCATAATCTTCTTGATCAGAAAATTTGGGACACAACTGAGTGATATGATGTTACAGTACAGGTTCTCCTATGTCCTGAGTTCTCACTGACCTTGAAAGGCTAGGGCAAAAATGTTGGCTGTCCTTGCAGCCCTTCTTTTTCTCTAATGTTTGTTCTGCAAATTTAGGCTGTTAACCCTCCAAAAGAGAAGCCTATTTTTGCCCTACACCAAAGTCAAGTGGGTTTACCTTCAATATTTGTCTGAATATAAACATCTTAGGCATAAGATGCAGCATATATTTTCCATCAAGTATTGATATGTCAAACTTTAAATCTCTACCAAATATGGAAAAGGAATGAGAAAATGTTAAAAATATGAATAAACAGTTACATGTCTTTACACAGTAATTTAGAAATCTGAACCTATACAGCATTATAGCAGTGTAGTCCAGTGACGTTTTTTTCTTGTCTCTTTTTTTCATTTATTACCCTTTTTTAAAAAAAAATACTTACTTGAGATACAGTCTGGCCATAACTGGTATGTCATGAAAAGCAGTTCGTATTTAGGAGACCAGAATGACAGGCACTCCAAGCATGGCCCGCTATTGCACACTGCTGCATTCAGTGCAGTCGCTCAGTTCACAGATGTCAGCTTATATAGTTGGTCAGGGTGAGAATCCCACCAGCTAACTGCTAGTTTCAAAAACCTGTGTACCAGGCCTGGGCTGGGTCTGAAAGGGTGCGGGGGTGGGCAGGAGAGTGCAGAAGCTCTCCCACACTCGTAGGGCCTGAGTTATGTGAATCTGGAGCAGTCCCTAGAGTGCAGCAGATGTTCTCACTCACAGGGCCAGCCATGCTGGCTCTGGAGGGATGAGGGAGGTCCATGAATGTGGGGAAAGGTCTCTTGGGAGCTGTGAGCCTGGGCTTTGTCTGGTGGGCACAGGGAAGAGCAGAAGCTCTCCCACACACTCCAATCTCATTTTCTTTAAAAACTGCTTTTTACTTATGTATCAGAATTTAAGCCCAGTCAGTCCTTTGTGCTGCTGTTTTCAGGCTAGTATTACAAATGTTGAGAAACAAGTTTGATTCTTGCATTATGTACTGTTCACCATTTTCTGAAACCTTGATAGTGCACAGAGCAGTGTTTCGGTTGGAAGGTGAGTGGCAGTGGACTCAGTTGTGCGGTGTTTCACTTACTCTCTGAGAATGTCACGCATCGAAGGGCGGCAGAGCCATCAAAAGTAAGGGTGCTTTGAGCAGCGCTGCGTTCCTGGTCCCAAACTCACTTCTAAAGAAAACTTTAGGACACATGCCTTTATGAATCAGGTATGGTCTGCATTGTGAAAAGCTACCAAATGCTAGTCACGTGTCCCACACTTCCTCACCATCATAGCTTGCACAGTCACTGAGAGAGGCACCGGCCCCTCCACCACCTTGACTGTCAGTCATTGCTGCATGTGGGAGGCAGCAGGCCTGGTGCTAACTGCAGCCTAAAACTGGCCACAGAGCCACAGCCTCGGTCTCCAAGTCCTGCAAGTATGAGGTTTTTCTCTCGAACAGGACTAAATAATAGCAAAGAGATGCCAGTGCATACCTGTTAGAATGGCCAGATTCTGGAAAAGAAGGAGAAAACGGAAACAGAGCTTTCGTAATTGGGGAGGGAACAAGGAGTTAAAGAGAATAGGTGGAAAAAAAGGAATCAAGTTATGTAGTACAGATTCTCCATGATGCATGTGATCATTCTGTATATATATAAAATATACCCAAAAAAATCTGTTTGAGAAAGAAAAAAAAAGTGGCCAGGTTCCAAAGTGCTGACCCCATCAGCTGCTGGTGCCCGAGAGCAGTGGGAGGCTCCTGCACGGCTGGTGGGAGGCACAGTGGCACGGGCACCTCGGAAGACAGCGTGGCAGTGTCACAGTACGAAACGCACTCTTCTGGCTCACAATTCCGTTTTTAAAAAATTATTTCTGTGATAATTAGAAAGCTAAATTAACTATTAACTGTTAGTTTTACTCTGCTCTGGCTGTGCACAGTCTCCTCGCTAGCTAAGCCCTACTTACCTGAGCCAATTGGCTGTCTCGATTAACATTTAAAAGGTTCTTTGTGGGACAGCTTCTCCACTTGCAAGATTACTTTGAAGTGGAACTTTCTTTTTCTTTTAAAGTTGTTGGCATATTGCCAAAAGCTCTTACTGATTTAAAGCTGGAACTGCCTCTCTGGACTCTAATTCCAAGGACATTTCCACAGTAGCTCGGTGTGCCTGACGACACTGATTCTGTAGACTGCACAGAACTTTCCTGTCCCATCTGGGACTTACACAGCAATTTGTTCTATTTCAGCTCCTGTCCCCCAGCCACACTGGTACAAAATGCCTGTGCAAAAACAGCTGATTGAAGTCCCTAAAGCTCAGGGGCTTAAATTTCAATCCTCATATGTTAGGAGTGATGGGAGGGGACCACAGTGTGAGCAGTATCAAGTCACACCGAATAGCCACATCACTACATGCTGAGCCCTGACCCTGCTCTACTCCTGGAGTGGGTGATAAAAACAGAAAAAAAAAATAATAACTCAAGGGCTCTGTCAAAGGATCAGGAAACTAAAGTATTATGTGAATTCACCAGCAAGATCTTCTAAAACTGCTTATATTAACATTTGTTTTTAATGGATCCAGGGGGATGATCTATTTTTAAAATATAATCCAGTTTGCCTCTAATTCTGTAATCTAACAAGGTGAGCATTTTAAGTGAAATAAACATCTTTATAAAGTTGGAAAGAAGATGGCTCAGTGCACTAAGCACCTGCTTTGGTAAGCACAGGGACCAGGATTCGATCCGGCGTCCTGCATGCCTCACTGGCCCCACCCCAGGATGTGCTGAGCCGGTGACCCGGTCCAGGTGTGGTGGTGCATGATGCCTGTAATCCCGGCGCTGGGGAGGCTGAAAACAGGAGCCTACCAGTCCAAGCTGAATACGTACAATGAGTAAATGAATAAATAAATGAATTTGAAAGGAAAAAAACTAAACATGCTCTTAACAAACAATCCAGTTACTGTGCTCCTTGGTGTATGCCCGAATGATCAAAAATTTGTGTCTGCCCAAAACCCTACACAGAGATCTGTACAGTTGCCTTAGACATAACTGCCAAATCAGAAGGAAACCAAGATGTCCTTTAGGAGGTGCATGAATAGATAACCTCTGACACAAATTCAGTGATAAAAGAAAATAAGCTACGAAAAGATGTGAAGGAACCTTAAACACAAATTAAGTGAAAGAAACCAGCCTGAGAAGGCTACTTACTCTGTTTCCAACTGTATGACATCCTGTAAAAGAAAAAAGTACAGACATAATAAAAAGATTAATGGCTGCAAAAGATACAGAGGGAGGATAAATCGGGAGAGTGTAGAAGATAGTAGAGCGTGTAAACTATTCTGCACTCTAATGGTGGAGTTGGTCTTTGTGAATTTGTCAAACCCCATAGAATGTATCACACCAGCAGTAAACCTTAATATAAACTATGGGCATGAATGGTAGTGTAGGTTTATTGATTGTTTTTTTTAAAAAAAAAAGTACCACTGTGCCATAGGATGCTAATGATAGAATGATTTTGCTTGAATGAGGACAGGAGATATATGAAAATTCTGTGCACTTTCCATTCCATCTTGCTCTTAACCTAAAGTATTCTAAAAGTAAAATTTATTAATTTTAAGAAGAATGACAAAATATAGAAATTAAAATAGATAAATGTGAACATTATAGAAGTACAGCATACAAATGAACCATTTGGTTCTTTAACCTGTGGGGTCTTCAAGTGCTGAGATTATTGTTGGGTACTGATATATTCATAGTATGTTATATAGTTTTGATAAATAGTACAGAGATGATGGATGGATGGATGGATGGATGGATGGATGGATGGATGGATGTTACTGTAGCACAATAGAATTTTAGAGAAGAAAAAGTAGTTCTAATGAAATTGTTTTGCCTTGGGCAGATGAACTCAGTATAACTAGGAATACCCGTGCACCAACCATGCAGTACACGGTTGCTGTCTGCATACCAGAGCAGCATGAGACTCAAGCACAAAGCAGATCAGAAATGTTTAGAACACAGTGGAGGAGCCTGGAGCCTGATATAGCTTAACAATGAAACTCTGGTTCTCTGGCAAACTAGGACTCAGTTTGTCCTTAAAGACGTGGTGGAAGAAATCACCCCTAAGGTACGGAGGTGGTACACTTGAAGAAAACCATGAGTGTTTTCAGATCCAGAGAACAGTTGGAGAGCACTACCTTTACCTATACACCACTGTCCTTCCTCAGTGGGGGAGGCTGGTGCATTCTATGAGCTGGGAGCCAGAATTCAGGCCTCACTCAAACTCCTTGGAAATTGTTAAACTGCTCCATGCACTGGTGACCTCAGTGGCAGTAAAGGAAAAGTTTTTTCACTAGTGTTAACTGTCAAGCACTGCGTTACTTGGGCTCTTTGGTGACGATCAGCTACAAAGATGATGAGTCTTTGGACTATGATAACTCAGCTGCTGTCTATCAAGACTGCATCTGTGCCAGCAGTGTAGCTGCGAGCCACCATGCCAGGGCACTGTTTACTATATTTTAAGTCTTCAGTCCAGAGGAATGAAGAATTACAGAATGTCAAGGAGAGCCCCACAGCCTAGAAAAACTGTACACTCATATTCAGACTTTGGAACAGGAATTAAGTGTCCATTGACTCAGCAAATGATTCAGTGTAATGATTCTCTAAATTCTGTCAAAAATACAACTTTGGAAGCTTTTAGAAATAACCTTTCTAATGTGCAGCTGACGCACAAAGTTTTTAGAGAACACAGTTTCTAACAACTTATAGAAAAGTGTGCTACTGGTGTAGATTACCTACGAGGCATAAAGTTTGCTTAAGAAAAAAGCAAACTAGCAGATGCTGTATTAACTTCTCCATCCAGATACAGTGTAAGCTCGTGCAGGTCATTTCCCTGCAGTTCATGCATATCACAGATGGTGACTCCTTACTAAGGGAATTCTCTTGAAAAAATGATTCACATCCTGTCCATCAGCCCAGTTATTACTTCACTTTCACATTATACTCCAAGTCCACTTTGGCCTTTCTCTTTTAGTCATTTACTGCTCTAAGCCAAGACACAAGTGTCCCACACCAAGCAGAGCCTCTAAACCTTTCAGTTCATTCAATTCCATGCCTAGACAGACTTACCATGTTCAAATGTCACAGAAGGTCTCTTCTGCTTTGAAATTGCTGGTGGCTTTTCATGGTAATTTTTGTGGTAAGATCCATACCCTAGAGAGCCTGGGTCGTGCCTGTGCTCCTCTCTCAGGCCTTTATCTCACCAGTCTTCTCCTCCAGCCCACATGGAGCAGCTTTCTTCCCCCAGGGAGGCCATGGTTCTCACCCTTGCCTCCACCTCAGTCAGTCTTCTCACAGACAACTCTCTCTTGACCTTCAGGCCACCTCCTCAAAGAATAGCCCTTCCTGCCCTTCCCAGCCACCATCATTGATTGCCCTTATCTGTTTTGTTTTCTTCACAGCCTTTGTTATGTGTTTCTGAAAGCACCCTGTTTACCCATTTGCTTATTTTTCATTGTCTCCTCACATTCCAAATGCACTAAGGAAAAGAGAATCTTTATTTCACTTGCTACTAAATTCCCCTGTGTACATTCACCTGAAAATATTTATTTTTAAATATTTGTTTAAAATATTTATGTATTGATTAAATATATAATATATTATTTATGATTAAATATTTGTAAATATCCCTGAAGAGATTTTTTTTCTCATCCTGGTCTTCTCTCAATGTTGAATGTTGTAGTGAATGAAATAATCATTTTATTAAGTACAGGATCTGGGTTACAATAAAGGCAGCCAGTTGAAACTAAAGCATTTTATCTCTTTCTTGTTTCTTTGTGCACAATGAACACACATGTGAAATACCAGCTAAAATTGCCATGGATTCCTTGGCAAATGCCTACAGCTCCTTCAAGAAGAATGTTCCTTACTTTGGAATTTGTGTCTTTTGTTAGTACTGGGGATTGAACTCAGGGCCTTGTGCTTGCCAAGAAAGCACTTATTCTGCTGAGCTATCTCCCCAGTCCTTGGAATTTATGTTGATATGGTAGTAACTGCTATAAACTCTAAGCTATAGTCCATAGTTCTCAAACATATACTTAAACCATATGTATCCTTCTGTTTGGTGTTGGGATCTTTTGATTTTTCCTTTTTACCCCTGCTTCATCCACACACAAAACCTCACTTTTAAGAAAGCGTTAACATGGTATCCATCCATGTTAGGTTCTTAAGTCTCACGTGGGTAGATTTTCTGATGATCCAATGAGTGAGATATCTCTATTTCCCCCTAGGAGAGCTCTTTATTTCCACATTTGCATTTGTAAAAGATTTTGAAGCATTTACTGGGTAACAGGCACCACACTCATCTCTAACATTAAAATAGCCACTGTGGAGCCTTGCTACTTGGCTAGCTTAATCTGACATCATAGTGTGAGGAATGACCTTGACATCCTGGAGCAGAACACTTCTTTCCCAGCTGTCCCCAGTAGTCGTCACCACCTGGTACACTCAAGAAGAGAATGGTGCTCACATTTCTGTGTGTGTTTCAGCAACTGGGAAGTGTATACAGCATACTTGCCGCCATCTTGAATGTCGGAAACATTGAATTTTCTTCTGTGGCAACTGAACACCAGATTGACAAGAGCTATATTTATAATCATGTGGCTCTGGAGAATTGTAAGTTGTATGATGTTCTATTCAAAACTAGACTCTTTCAAGTCTTATACCTTAAGTGTCCCACAGAGATAATTTCAAGGAATTATATAGAATCCTTAAAAGGGTCCTCAGATTCAATTTGTGTAAAATGAAATTTTAGAAGTCCATTACTTGAAAACAGATTTTAGTGAGTATGAACTGATTACTTTAGAAAACATTTCTGGAGACTAAGCCTTTATGACTATGTTAGTAGTTATTTACATTATAATGTGAAAACCCAGGAAAGATAGATAATACATAACTAACTGATTGGGGGAAAGAATGAAAGTGTTTATCCTACAGATTTAGAACATAAATCATTTGAAAAGTAATAAAACTTGTATATTTTCTTATTAGATGACTTTTGTATACCCATTTGTCCTGTATTAATTAAATTTTTAGTCAATTTCTCCACATGAGAAACATATCATGCTATTACTTCAAATCAGATTTCTCTGAACAGAATTTTCCTTACATTATTCCAGATAATTTAAGGATGCCTACTGATATCTTCCAGTGGAATAGATTTTTATGTCTTATTATTTTTATATTTGCATATTTTTTCATAACTCTACATTTGTTATCTTATTCATAGCTTAGGGGATCATGATACAAATTTTTATGCATATAGTTTTTCCTGAATCGTATTTACTCCAGAACAGAATGAGAGGCTTCAGGGTAATACCAGAGAACCAAATGCCAAATGTTCCTAGACCAGATTTGTTGTTCCGAAGAGCTGTCATTTTCTACTAACATTTATGAAATAGTTTCAGTTGCACACAAGACATCAGGTCATTGTAAGTAAAAGGAACAACCAGATAACTTTGGTAAGTTCTCACCATAATCAGAGAACAAGATGCAGTTGTGGTAGTTTGTCCCTGAAGTAAAACAACCTAACCAGAGAAAAGGCTTATTTGGACTGTGGTTTCAGCATTTGTAGTCTGTGATTACTTGTGCCTTGTTCCCTTGTGTTGGAGCCGAAGCAAAGGCTCCATCATGGTGGAGAATGGGTGGTGATGCCAAGCTGCTCCCCTGTGGGGCCAGGAAGCAAAGATAGCAAGCAAGGGGCCAGGTGCCAAGACCCTCTTCAAAGGCACATGCACAGTGACTCTACTTCCATCCCTGCACACAACTCCTCCAGCTTCCACCGCCTCCCAGTAGCACTGCGGGGTGAGGATCAAACATCTCCTATATGAGCCTCTGGGAGACATGTAAAATCAACACCAACAACTGTAAATAAGAGTACACCTGCAAACATAAAACTCTAGGATTATTTTGATGCATGTATTTCTGTGCAACAAGAGAGTCATATAGTCACCAAAAGGTTAATGTGAATATAATTAAGAATTATATTAATTCTGGAATAACCACTTTGGGAAAATAAATTTTATTAATTCAGATTAAAATGATTTATACAGCCAGCCAAATAGCTCAGAAGATTAAAGCTCCTGCAAGCAGGCTCAGGGGCCAAGGGTTTGATCCTCGGGCCCGCGTGCTGGCCCCGTCCCCGGGGTGCACTGAGATGGCAATTGAGAGTGGTGGCACGCACCTGTAATCCCAGCTCTTGGAAGGCTGTAAACAGGAGGATCACTGAGTTCGACTTAGTAGTACTAGTAGACCTGAACACCATGTAGGCCCTTCCCTAAAATACTAAATATATAAATAAATAAATAAATAAATTGATTTATAATTAAAGTTAGAAGGAATTATTTCTAAACAAAAGCCACATTCCCAAATCATTTTTACAAGTGCATTATTTCACTCAAGAACTAGTTCTGTTTTTTCTATCTTGTATATATCCCTCAACTCTTCCATTTCTCTGTATGCTCATCTTTACCATTCTTAAGTACTTTTTTTTTTTTTTTTTTGCGGAACTGGGGATTCAGCTCAAGCCCTTTTGCTCACCAGGCAAGTGCTTAGCCCCATCTTTGCCATTCTTGGCCAAGGCAGTATCACCTCTTACTTGAACTAAGGAATCTCCCAATTGTTCGTTCTGCATTGATCTTTTCATTCCTTTCTCCATGGTTAATTCAGCAACTACTTAACCAGCTCTCAGTATCTCTCTGTTTCTTCCTGCCTCCTCTTCTTTTTCCTCCTTTTTTCTCCCCCACTCCCTTTCTCCTTCTTGTTCTTCAACATCCTTTTCCTTTCTTTCTCTAGGTATTGACTACTTAGAAGTTAAACTCTCTCATAGGACATAAAGAAAGCATAAATTTAAGTTTCAGTAAAAATGAAAATGAGAAAAGTGTTTGCAAATGTAAAAACTTCCCTTTAAACTCTAAGGCAATCAAATAAACTGATTAGGAAAAGGTGAGCTTATGAATACAACAAGGCAATTTACAAAATAAAGACCATAAATCACAAATCAAAAGGAAAAAAGAAAAAATATTCAGCTTTACTTGGTATAATTAAAAACACAAGATGTTTTCCTATCAAATTGGTTATTTTTTAAAATAATTCCTGTTATCCATGAATTTGTACTGAAATTTTTAGCCTTTTGTTTGGCCCAGAAGAATATAATTAGTTCAGTTTTTGAAGAAAAGTTAACTGGTTTATGAACCAGTTGCTGAATTTAGGTGATCTTTTATGCCCAAATTGTATACCCTCATATTTTTCGCCCTGAACCTTTGGAAAAAACTTCCAATAGATAAAAAACTTTTTAAATTATTGATATGGTACATTAGAATATGCAGCAAATTAAAATGATTAAAACAACATTCAACCAAATGAGAAGTATTTAAAATATTAAGATGGTTTTGATGCAGAGTAAGTAATGGCAATAAACATACCTGGAATGAAAGAAAGATAAAATTTTTGTAATAAGCATATTATTACTTCTACCATGTGAAAAAAAATTTAATGTGACTAAAGTTAAATCAATAAGTAGAAAATATCTTCTCAAAATATCTAAAAATGAATTCCAACTGTTCAAAATGTTTTTAAAACTACTCAGTTCAAAATCTAGCCTGTCATGCCATAGTTTTTATTAAAGATGCTTATTACACCCAAAAATAACCCAGTTAAAGCTCTGTGAATTTTAAAACCCTCTTATTGAATTATTGTTAAATGTTAAGCAAATGTTTATTCAGATAGCAAGTTTTATCAAAACTTAATGAAAAAAAATCTTAATGATTAAAATGTGGAACTAAAAGAAGTATGATAAAGGGCTGGGGAGATAGCTCAGCAGCTAGGCAGCTGCCTGGCAAGCACAATGACCTGGGTTCCACCCCCAGTGTCACATGCCATGCAGGCCCTGCCCTGGACATGCCAACCACAGAGACTGGGCATAGTGGCACACTCCTGTAATCCCATTGCTGGGGAGGCTGAGACAGGAGGATCACTACAAGTCTGAGCTGCACAGTGAGACCCTGCACCAAAAACATAAAAATAAAAAATAAAAAAAGAATTATGAGGAGGCCCGTGAATGTTGAGGTACCTTTATTCTCTTTAAATTGTACATTGCAGAAGGTAGTTCAGACCAGCTTGTGTAGTATATGCCACCAACCTTCTTATTAATTTCCATATTTTCAAAATAATTATATAGTAATGGCCTCAAGATTATTCCAAATGTATTCATCATTGCTTTTAGCTTGGTAGTAGGGATTGAACCCAGGACCTTCACACTGAGCTTCATCCCCAGACCTTTTTTACTTTTTAAGACAAGTCTTTGAGCTTCCAGGGCTGGGCTCCCACTTGTGACCTACCTGACTGAGCTTCCCACAGTGCTGAGATTACAGGTACTATCCTGGCTTATGCTTTGAAATTATTTAGTATACTTAAGTGAGATTATGTTGGCATCACATAAACAGCCGCTGGCTGGTGCAGCTGCGTCGCAGTGCCAGCTTGTCTGCTTTGGGTTGTGTCATGTTACGCAGCAGGCATAGGTGCACATTTGGGAGGAAACACAAGACTAATGTTGAATAGCAACTTATTTTTGCATTATAAAATCTTCCTATATTCATCTCATGTCATCTGAAGGAAGTGAATTAAAACATTTTCACTTTCTGGAAGTGGTCTCATTGCCCTGATTTCTTCTCACCATTCATCCATTGATTTTGCAGCTGCTTCCCTGCTTTGCATTCAGGCAGATGAGTTACAAGAAGCTCTTACCTCCCACTGTGTGGTCACAAGAGGAGAGACGATTATACGGCCCAACACTGTAGACAAAGCCACTGATGTCAGAGATGCGATGGCCAAAACTTTATATGGACGTCTCTTTAGTTGGATAGTCAGTTGCATTAACAGTTTGTTGAAGACTGACACATCGCCAAGGTAAAATTTTGCATACAAACTTTTCTCCTAAATGTCAAGTGATTTTATAATTTTTTTTTTTGTTTGTGTGAGTCCCTTTGAAGAAGTTTTCAATTTGTATAATTCATTTATCAATGTTACATTTCAGTTGTTACGCATAATTTCTTACCACTTCATATGCCACATAACTGGAGAAATTTTTAATTTCTGCACCATAAAATCTGCACCAATAAGAATAACCACAATGGAAAGTGATTTTTTAAAGATGGTATCTTACTGTCAATGTGTTATTTTAATTAGAAGATATCCATAAACCCTAACAATTTTTTATTTGTATAAAATATCAGTTCAGCAGTCTTCAATTTTTGTTTCAAGGGTGTAAATCAAATCTTGAACATAAGGAAAAGCTTCCTTTTCATAGTTGAATGCTCACTGAACACATCACAAGGGTAGGTGTTATGACTGTCCGTGAAGTTCGGCACAGAAGTGGTATCGAAGCGACAGATAAGGCTGGGGTGTGAGCACAGATGAGGTGTGCCCGAAAGACTATGCCCTCTGTAGCAGCAGTCGCTGTCTGGACTGCAGCTAGATAGAAGTCTTTGCATCTGTATTAAAGCTTTGTTCTGCCATTAACTTTATGAATTTTAGAAATGTTGTCTGTGGAAAAGCAAGACGGATGCTTACCTTGTGATTGCCCTATTCATACCTGTTAAGCATAAAAGACCATTTTATGCACATGTCAAGCATGCAGCTATTATTTTTTCCACTAAAATACATCCCACACCATAACAGTTCCTCATCAAACCATCTAAGGAGTTACCCTTTATTCCTCTCATTCTCTTAATCTGCCTCTCAAAATTGCTTTCTTATCTACCTACTGAAGTATACAAATCATAATCCAGTTGGCCCATTATGACCAAAAGAGTCAAAATGGTTCATATGTTCATGTGTGGCCATCTCTGCCTATTTATATGAAAATGGAAAAATTCAAACTTTTTCAACGAGTATGTATCTCATATACTGTAGGCAATATAAAGATTTGATCTGACCTTTTAATTATTGTCTGCATGTTTAGCACTGGGTGCTGCCTGCCCAGCAAGGTGATCTGAAATCCTATAATATCCTATAGATTTTTAAAGAATTTATTTACAGCAACCTTAAAAAATAGTTTTAAACATAAGTAGCTCCATTTGATTCTGTCTAGATTTACACTGAGATTCTTGGAAAGCCTGTGCTGCATGCCAGACTTGCCACTTACTTATGTGAGGCTGGGTAAGTGGCTGCATTTTTCTGGGTTGTCTGCTGTTAAATAACACCACCAAATGACAAATTGATATCTCTAAGTGTTAAAGCCTTTCAAGAACCTGTTAAAAAAACTTTATTCCAAAATAAAAACATGGACACATTTGTACATACTGAACAAATTATTGTGCAGAGTTGCAATTCCAGATCCTTTGAGGGCCAGTAATAGATTTCATTTTAAGAATTCCTGAACTCAATTATCTCAGAGCTCCCTATCAGACCTAAGATGTTTTTAAACAGTAATTAAATACTTTGTAAGACCTTATGGGCCAAAATACTGTAAAAGCAAAGGAAATTTCCCTAAACCAACTTGAATTTTAACTAGACATCTTGCCTCAACTACTGCTTAAAATGGGAAGTGTCAGAAATCTTCACCTGGTTCTTCCTTTGACCCTTCCATCCATCTTTTAAGAACTTTTTGTCCTTTCCTTTATAGATGCACATAACAGTAATTTTCAACATGTGCATTTCTTAGGAGAAGAATGAACTTTGTGAGCAAACAGAAAAATACACTTGCAATACTTCATTGTGAAATGCCATCGTATTTAATTGTGCTTCAAAGTATTGAATTGTAAAATAAATCACCATATATTTATGTCTTTCTCCAGATCACCATTTGTTCTGCACCTTAAAAAAACACAACCAGATAATCCAAAAATAAATGATGATTCCTCAAATAAGATCTTTTCAATAAGATTTTAAATTGTTTTCCTAAAATGAAGGACCAATTATACTCCTTAATAGAATTACCTAGGATTTCTAAGGTCCTGTGTTCAATTTCTGGTATTAAAAAGAGAAAAAAAAACCCAACAGTTTTACTGTGTGTGCTCTGGTAGTAGTTTCTTAGCTCAGTCATATGTAGGAACTCTGAGATACTTTGCCATAGCTCTCAGGAAAATACACTATAACTGAAAAGAATACCACTTTTGTTCTTCCAGTGGGAGTGGAGATGAGCTGAGCATTGGCATTCTTGATATATTTGGCTTTGAAAATTTCAAAAAAAATTCTTTTGAACAGCTGTGCATTAACATTGCAAATGAACAAATTCAGTATTATTTTAATCAACATGTGTTCGCATGGGAGCAGGTAAGTCAAGGTACTTACTTTAAAGATGCATATGTGCTTGATTATACAAATGAAGCAGAACCAAAACCATAGGTTTAAAGCTTTCAACATTTAAAAAGATAATGAAAAATACCTGTCTTTTCTCCTTCTCAGCAGTAAAAACGAATAAAAAGCATAATATGAATTTCATACAACTTGATATGTGGGGTTAAAATTCTTTTGATGAAAATCAGTACTCTGTTCACCAAAACCCTGCACGCCTAAACTCTTGCAAACAGAGAAATCTCCTTTGAAAATATAAGTAAACAGCTGTGCCTCACAGTTTCTCTTTCTACAGAATGCATAGCTGGAATTCTGTTTGGAATTTCAATATACATCTAAAATGTATTAAACCTCAGAATTCTAGTAGCTAGGCAACAGAACACGAGATAATGGGTTGATGCAAATGCCATGGAACAGCAATTTTGTCAGGGTACAATGTGTAATTTATGATTCAGCTTCAAAAATATTCTTCTTCAGAGAAAAAGAAGACTTGCTTGAATTGCATTTGACAAACTGTCATAGTAAGATTAAGTTACTGTAGCAAAAGGGACACATTTAATATCATTCAGTATGTCATTTGTCTCCTTCAAATTACATGATTTTGCTTCATGTTTATGGATTATAACGAATGTTTTAATTTGAGCTTAGGTAAGTTAGAGGTGCATGAGCCTCTTTTTTTATCTAAAATATTTAGGCTTACTAAAAATTTGTTTTGAAATTACATTTTGAAAAAGGTGATCGTAAAAGATGACGTTTAGATTTTGACATGTCCTAAACTTAAAAAGGGGGCCAGCGAGATAGCTCAGTGGACTAAGGAGCCTGCTTAGGCAAGCTTAGGCGAGCACGGGGACCAGCCGGGTTCTCTGGCCTCACATGCTGCACCAGTCCTGCCCCCGAGGTGGCCGAGCTCGCCAGAGGCCTGGCGGCGGTGCATGGAGGCTGAAAACCAGGAGGATCACTGGCTTCGAGGTGCATAGTGAGACCCTGTAACAACCAGATACGCTTTTTTACATTTCAGACTTTATGTCCGGCTTTCCAGCTCTCTCTCACCTACACCAGGGTCTAGGCTATACTCATTCTTTCTCTCCCTCTCCTTCTGGTCTCCTCATCTACCTCTCTCTGTTGGCATCCTTCCATAGGCTCCCTGTCTCAAAAAGACAAAAAAAAAAAAAAAAAAAAAAATACGTGGTGAAATATCTTTAAAACCTTGAAAACAAGAGAAAAACAAAACTCTTCCTCACTCCCCTGTGGCCGTGTCCTGTCTTCCTGTCCCTCATAGTCAAGCCCCTTGGCAGCACGGACAACAGTCACTGCACTCACTGTCTTCCGCCCCATTTGGGCGTGTTGATCGCAGAGCTCTGACTCTGAGAGTCTCCACTCCAGAATGGCCTAGGTTCCCCAGTCACTAGCACATGTTTGCCTTTCTCATTAGTCCATGAATTCCTTTATATCCAATGCCATGTCTTAATTCTGTTTGTATTTTCAGAGGCTGACATGTAAGTGCTGGATGGAATGAATTGATTTAATGGCATCTTTTTTAATTAAATAACTCAGAATAGTTATAGAATCCACTGAAACTAGAGGGTGAATTAAATATGCTTGCTTTGGTTTGGGCTTTTGCTGTAGATCTGTTGGCCTATATTTTAGCCACAGGTACAGCCTCAGGTATCTACTACCTGGTGAATTAATGACTTTCAGGGGAAGAACTCTTATTTTCTGGATGAGATTCGAATCTAAATTTTATTGCAACTAACCTTAAACCAGTGTATGAATTTGTCAATCATTATTGTTATTTGCTTTTTATAGAATATTATATTTTTTAAATCACTTTAGTGGATTTTAATTTCATTCAGAATCCTGATATTATTCCTTTGTCATTGGTCTTGGTACAGAAACTATTCTCTTTTTTCTTTTCTTTCTGTATTTTTACACAAAGGGTCTAAAGGGTATTCAGGGTCTCACTACTAGATAGGTCTCGTAGTGATCCATCTGTTTACGCCTCCCAAAAGCTGGGATTACAGGTGTGTGCCACCATGCCCAGTCTCCATCGCCTTCTCAGAGTGCTCCGAGGGTGGGGGCGGGGCCGAGGCCAACACAGCAGGCCCGGGGATGGCACTCCAGGCCCCTACACCTGCTTGCAGACACTTTAATAAAATGAGCTATTTGGTCGGCCCCAGAAACTATTCTTTAAGGTCCTTCCAAATATCCTTGACAGGGACCGGGAAGATAGCTCAGCAGCATATGCACCTGCCTGGGAATCACAAGGTCCTGAGTTCAATCTCTGGCACCGAAAAACAAACAACAACAACAAAAAAAAAAAAAAAAAAAAACTTAAAAACCTCTCTAAACAAAATAATTCAAAATTTCCCCCCAATGTAATTAAAACTTCAACTAGAATCCAGGATTATACAAACACTCTGACAAACTGAGGTCATTCCTCATCTTTGCTGGTACCTTTCTAGACATTGTACCAAACATGAACTGGGATAATGAGCTTGCGATCTGGTGGATACAGGATCAGTCAGTGATTCACTCAGCTTTTTTTAAAATTTTGTTGTTGTTGTTGTTTGTTTTTAATGTATTTGGTTGTCACAAGTTCTCACTATGCAGCTCGGACACAGAGTGATCCTCCTGCTTTGTGCATCCCCAGCATTAGGATTGCAGGTATATGCCACTATGCCCGGACTCTGGCCCACTCAGTCCACCCTGGGGACAGGGCTGGAGCTGCATGTGGTGCCAGAGTTCAAACTGCAGTTCCTGTGCTTGCCTAAGTTTGCCTAAGCAGGCTGTTTAGTTCAGTGAGCTATCTTGCAGGCCCCCTTTGGCTTATTTTTAGCATATGATTATGGCAATAATTGGTATGTCATGACAAGCAGTATGCACTTAGAAGACCAGAATGAAAGGCATTGCAAGCATGACCCTACTATTACACATTTCCATCTTCAGTGCAGTTGTTTAGTTCACAGGTATCAGCACATATAGTTAGTCAGGGTGAGAATCCTACCAATTAACTGCAAGTTTCAAAAACATGTTGATGTTTCTCAGGATCATTGCCTTGCCCATCTTGTGCGTATAAATTATGGCTTTGCCCCATCATGTTTCCTAGCTTTTCTCCTTGCCTTGTCTCTGTTGTCTAATCTTCAAGTTCTCACTTTCTTTTTAATTTTGTTATACCTTTCTATTTGTATTTTTTCTTTTGAGTTCTTATACTAGGGAGACTATGCAATATTTACACATGTGGGTCTGGTTTATTTCACTTATGAGAATATCTTCAAGTGTCACCCACTTAAATATAAAAGTTTCAAGTTTATCATTCTTTATAGCTGAGTAATAAATACTCCATTGTATATGGTTACACATTTTTTTTCCTTTCACTTTGTTACTTTCCTGTGATGGCAGGAAATGCAATTAAGAAATGCTTACTCTCACCTAATACACATCACAGTTAAAAGTACACTTAATTTGTGTAAATGAAAGACAAATCATCAATTAAGGTCATGGTCATGCTTCTTGTAGTCAAGGGTAACCCAGGCTTGACCCAACCGAGGGCTCCTGAGTGTAGGATGCGGTGTTCAACCTCATGGGATGTAAAGGTGGTTACATCTCACAGAGATACATTCTTTGTGCAGCACCTTCATAGGTGAAGCAGTTTGGTCCCACTTAAACCAGAAAACATTGTATTAACTGACCTTTCTGTGACACTGCACAATAAATAGTAATCTACTATGAAAGGATTTCCTTATGTAGCCTAATTTTTACTTAGTTATGAAGTTGGATGCATCCACAAAGTTGGTTGCAAAGTGCTTTGAATATAGTTTTCCCACTGACTTATGAAAATGACTCGACATACTACAACAAAACACTTTTCCTGACCTAATTTCTAGCTTGCCAAGTGGATGACTTTGTATTTCTTGACACAGTTGCCTTCAAATCATCATTTGTACTGTTTTTCTTTTTTTTTTTAATGTATTTAGTACAAGGGTTACAGGGTCCATGAGATCAAACTTGTAGTGATCCTCCCGTTTTCAGCCTCCCAAGCACTGGGATTATAGACACGTGCCACCACAGCCAGTCTTAATTGCAGGGTGCCCTGGGTGTGTGGCCAGCATGGCCCACAGGGGATTGAACCCCAGTTGCTGCATCTGTGTAAGCAGGCGCTTTAGTCCCCTGAGCTATCTGGCTGGCCCTGTGTTATTTTTCAAAACATTTTCCAACATCTGGAAATCCACATTCTCCATTCACTGACAGCTGTATCTCCTTTCTCTGCATAATCCTCTTTTGTGAACCTTTGCTAAACACCTCCAAATTTCTTAACATCCAACCTAGAGCATCTAGAACATGTGTCCCTTTCTCTTTATTATATAGGTATTTAGAATGCTAAGAAAACTGATCTTAGTAACATTATTCTAGTTTGTATAATAGGTACCTCCTGAAAGCTTTCTGGCATGTGATATTTAACAGTATTTGAAATTAACATTCTTAAAGCTCTCACAAGACAATTTTATGTTTAATGGTTTATTAGCATTTAAATCAACTTATACTTGACAACAATAATGTGAAAATGAAACAATAGTCTAGGCCCCTTCCTTGAGAAGAAAGATAATAAACTGAAATCTATAGCTGCAATTTTTTTAAAATTTGAGACTCAATGAAACTTGTCAAAATGAGCTGAAACTGAATATAAATAATTTTATTTCAATTGTATCTGTTCCAAAACTATAGCCTTCATGTTTCTGCCTTCCCTGATACTTGGCTCAATGTTACTGTGACACATACTGCCGACTTCCACGTTTCCCAGAAGGCATTTAGTTAGCAGCTCAAAGGGCAGCAAACAGCTTTTCCTCGTTTCCAGTGAGGGTGGCATGCTTTTGCAGTAGCGCGTAGTCTGAGCTCCACAGTAAATGGATGGCCAAGGCTTAGGTGTCCCTGGTGTGGTCTAGTTTGTTTTTTTGGGGTGTTCCATATGAAAGTGGACTCAGAAGTAAGCAAAGTATAGAAGGGAGTTCTTTGGAGTCATATATGCCATATTAGGATCCAGTTTTAGAAATGGACATCTCTAGCCAGAGGTACTCACATACTGGGGCTGAGATGCTGGGGTTTTATCCTTTGTTTCAATTTTGTACGTTTTTATAATAAGTTTGGTACACAAGACACAAAAGAATGAGCCCTGCTCCTTAATAGTTTATTTCAAATCAAGGGGTGCACATGAAAACCACACATTGCTGTTCATTGGGCCCGGGGAAACCGCTGGGCACCATGCACACGGTGCTATAAAGGATTGCGCTGGAATTCTGCTCTCCTGTGTGTGTTTCTACTTTGCATAAGTTTTCTTCATGCCTTAAAGTAGTACATTTGAATAGCTATTAATGGTGCTGAAGCTTGTGTAATGTAGGTTATTAATGTTTGTTTCTGTACAAAGATGCATTCGTACCTATCAGTTACATGTGCGCCTGTGGGTTTTGAGTTAAAACTCAGAAGCAATTGTACAAGCAGGAGACTATTTACAGCACATAATGGAAACAATAGCTGCAGTTATGGCTCTGACCACTCTTGCAGAAAGTGGTGTGCATGGCTTTCATCTCCAGCTGCTCACACCCTAAAGTTTAAAGCTTCTAAGAGTTTGAATATGAGCACCACACATAATTTGTGACAAATACCAAGAACACAAGTTCATTCAACAAACAATACCTATGTTTTCATCTTTTTCACCATTAAGAGTAACAAGAATCAGTCACCTGATTAAAACCTGGGTAATTTAAAAATAAACCTCTGATAAATACTTTCAACTTGTGCCCTAAAGTGCAAACTTCTGAATGTTACATCCTGATTTCTTACCTACTAAGCAACGTGTGTACTGTGGTGGTAGGCGTTGTCATCTTTTAGCTCTAATAAAAGCCATATCGAAGGCACTTTCTTTAAGCCAAAACATTTAGAAACCCTTGATATGGCAAATCTTCACTTTTAAACATGCAGCCAGGTTTTTGGTTCGCCTTTGACCTCACATCAGAATATCCCGTACGCTTCTCATGTACTGAATATGGAGGTTAATTTCCAGGTAACTCAGTACCCTCAGAGCCTTGCAGCCGCTCCGAGCAGGCGCACACCATCATCTTCCTGCGACACAGCCTCTCCCTTTCCATGGCCTGAGCTCCTACTTCACATCCACGCTGCTCACAAGTGCTTCACTTTCACTGATGAAGCTTGAGCTGAGATGTGGCTCAGTGGCAGAGCTTTGGCCTTGGACAGCAAGGAAAGAAGGAAGGAAGGAAGGAAGGAAGGAAGGAAGGAAGGAAGGAAGGAAGGAAGGAAGGAAGGAAGGAAGGAAGGAAGGAAGGAAGGAAAGAAAGAAGGAAGGAGAGGGGAGAGACAGACAGATGGACAGACAGATATAGACAGAGACAAGACAGAGACAGAGACAGAGAGAGGCTAGACCAGCATTCTTCAATGCAATATGAAGGTTTGTGACACTTACTTTTTTTGTGTGACACTTATTTTGATAATATTTTACATTTTAAAACTTCTTATAAAAAATAAATTTCAATGAAATAAACACCTAGGATCATAAATCCATATAATTGCTACAGTTTTATACATATGAAATTAAAGCATATGTTCACAGCATGAAATAAATTTTGGCAAAAATTTGAACACAGCAGTTAGGAAGAAATTAGGTAAAAGATATCCTGGAATGAAGAAAATCACATTTCTGAATTCCTAACCCAAATATCTCCTTATTTTAAACTGATATCTCTCAATAGAACATAAACTTATAAAATCCTACATGAATTCTGAAGAGTTTCAAGACTAGATATCATATACTGAAAGTGAGCAGATTGGGGTTTTCATTTTAAAATGTGTTGGATCCATCTTTTTCTGAAGGAGAAAGTTACTGTAGAGAGCAGTTTCCTAATGTTCCAAAATTCAGCAAAATGTTTGTAAAATAACACATGGGTATTTCTTTAGGAATTACCCAAAATAATTTATCATGGCATACTAATTTAATGACTAGTGTCACCCTGGCTAAATCATAACATTTCCTGAGACTCTCCACTGACATTATTAGAAAAACTAACAGGATTGAAAAAGTTTAAAACATCATATTACAGCAACATATACATACCTATTTTACAGCAGCATAATTCACAATAACCAAATCTTAGAAGCATCCTATTTGTCCATCAATGGATTAATAGCTAAAGATAATCTGGTATTTATATACAGTGGAGAGGTATATACAAAGTATATATACCTTGCCGTAAAGAAGGAAAAACTTGAGTCATTCATAGGAAAGTGGATGTACCTTGAAATCATAATATTAAATGAAATGAATCAGATACCATATTATGGGCTTAAAAGAGCTTCCAGGACTGGGCAAGAGTCCTCAAAAGACTGCACATTCTCTGAATCTGACTCAATGCAGGGCACAGAAATTCACAAAATTGGCCTACAGTGGCCCCACACAGAGTCAAATATAAAAGATCTGTCTATGCTACAGAAAAGACCCAGCCGAAGGCTAGAGCCCTACCAATGTCCCATAGGACAGAGCTAGAGGCCCTGCCAATGTCCCATAGGACAGAGCTAGAGCCCCTGCCAATGTCCCATAGGACAGAGCTAGAGCCCCTGCCAATGTCCCATAGGACAGAGCTAGAGGCCCTGCCAATGTCCCGTAGGACAGAGCTAGAGCCCCTGCCAATGTCCCATAGGACAGAGCTAGAGCCCCTGCCAATGTCCCATAGGGCAGAGCTAGAGGCCCTGCCAATGTCCATATCGGGAGGCCAAAGAATTCATGGGCAGAAGAACCAGTGCTAGACATTAAAGAGGCTGCAGCAGCAGGTGGCAAGGCCAGCTCTGGAAGCTGCAGAGTCTGTTCTGCAAGCCAGGAGAGGATGGCCAGGGTAAGACCGGTGCCCTTCCTAGGAAAGTCAGCTAAAATCCTTCCCTCCTGTTCTCCTTTTATACTATTCTGACAGTGATCCTACTTCTAGTGTGTTCTCCTTGCCCAGAACCATGATAACTCATTTCAGCTGAGCATTCCCCACTCAAGTGGGGAATTAATTAGTCAATTAATTAGTCATCACAGATACACAAGCTTAAATATCATATAGCTTCTCTTATATGAGAAATCCAAAATATAAATAAACAGCAAAAGAAAAGATGGATGCTGCACCAGCCCTGCCCTTACGGTGGGCTGAGCTGACAAAAAAAAAATGATGTATGTAAAAAAAATATGGAGGAGGACCAGCGAGATAGCTCAGCAGACTAAAAACCTGCTTAGGCAAGCACAGGGGCCTGGGTTCCATCCCTGGCACTACATGCTGCACTGGCCCCAAGCTGGTGCCTAAGTCTGGCGTGGTGGCACGTGCCTGTAATCCCAGCTCTGGGGAGGTTGAAAACAGGAGGATCGCTACTAGTTTTACACAGTGAGACCCTGCACACAAAAAAGTGGAGGAGGTTGATCTTTTGAAAATGGAAAGGCCATCAGGAGATTAAGGGAGGGAAAAATAAATTGATGTGTGTCATGTGCCTGTACCAACTCCCTCTGAGGAATGTGGTCATTATGTACTACAATTATGTACATGCAAAATAAAAAATAAATTTGAGAAAATCAGGACACAAAGAAGAAAAAGTAAGTCTATTTGACCCGCAGAAAGTCATTTTCTCACAGCTGTTGGTGGCTGAAAATCTGGCCCCATGTTCCGGTAGAGCTGGCTTCTCCTGAGCCCTCTCTGTGGTGGCTGAGGGCCACCTTCTTACTGTGTCTTCACCGGGACTTTCCTCTGCACAGCCCTAGTGTCTCTTTCTTTTCTTACAAGGACACCAGTCACAATGGCCTGAAGCCTCACCCTTATGAGTTCTTTCCACTTGGCTTCTTCTTTGTTTTTAATAAATTTACTTTTTATTTATTTATTTATTTTTGATGTATTTAGTACAGGGCCTATAGGGTCTCACTACACAGATCAGACTCCTAGTGATCCTCCTGTATTCAGCCTCCTAAGCGCTGGGATTACAGGTGCTCACCACCACCCCAGTCTCATTTGCCCTCTCAGCGTGCCCCTGGGGGCAGGGCCAGCCTGGTTTGTGGTGCCTGGGATCAAACCCCAGTCCCTTGGCTCTCCACTTGCCCTTCTGAAAAGTCCCTATCTCCAAATGCAATGGAGATTCAGATGTCAACACAGGCATTTTCATTCTAATGAGATATGTTAGTAAAAAAGTAGAAATACTATAAAAAGAAAATAAAAATGTAGAGTATTGTAGGGCTTGTGGAGAGTGGTCAGCTGAGAAGTAGTTACTGGATTAGTGCGAGAGAAGGAAAGGTCTCTCTGAAGAGGGGAGACCACAAGACGGCAGCTAGCTGTTGGGTCAGTAACCTATGCTTGAACTTGCATCTGCCTTGGAAGCCCCGTGGAAGCATGCAGCCTCTCTCAGGCCCTGGGCTCCTCCTTCAGTGCCTCTTTATGAGTCTGAGGGCTTGGTGTAGTGATCTTGAATCTCTTCTAGGTTGTCAGTAAACTTGTTATTTAGGACATGGCTATGGAATTGCATCTCCTCGAGGTTTTTTCATAATCACAAATAACTGTAAATTCAGTGAAAAACAAGAATAACCTTGAGAGTATGGGGTTTCCTAATTATCAAGTTTCCTGATTCCCTGGCCTTTTTGATGAATGTTGAAAAGAGCTGGTTATCTATCCACTATCAAAAGGGAACTTGGACAATCTGGACAAAGTATACCACTTCTGCTTTAAAAAAAAAAAAAAAGTTGTAATTCTTCTGTTTTAAATGTATTTTAATATGCAGGGTATATGAGAGGACTTTCTGAGGACATATGAGCTTTGTTTTTCCACATAAGCTTTAAAAACAAATTTTGTTATCATGATTTCTATAAGCTATGTAGTAAATTGTTCTAATCGTGATCATTGTAAGTTCTGTATAGCTGCAGAGCACAGTGACAATAGCTTTGTCTCCAACATTCTCCTGGAGTCTCTGTCACTAGCTGGTATCTTCAAGAAGATCCCATTGTTTTCCAAATTACTGATCTCTGCTCTGTGTGACCTGCCACAAAAACGTTCCATGGATTTTGACACAGGCAAATAGAAATGACAAACGCATCAGTTGAGCCCATAACCTCCTGTGCTTTTTATATAAAGCATACAAAAGTTCTCTTGAACTTTGCAGTGGCTATTTAAGCTATTATATGCTGTCAACATAATGTGTCTAACAGTGGAATAATTCTAGGCATACAGACTTCTCCCAAGGTTACCTTCAAATGAAAAGGCTATGAAACTGTGCTCATTTTCTTGTACTGAATAAATTAAATGTTTATGTTTCTTTACCTTTTGGGCCCCAGATTTCACCGTGTTTTTATGCATTTTTCTTTTTCAGTGCTAGGGAGATCAAACCCAGAGCCTCTTGTGTGGTGGACAAACATCCTACCTCTGAGCTATACCCCTAGGCAAAGATTTTATATTTCTGAAAAAATACAGATTGGACTCAGATTGTAGTTCACTGGCTGAGGGCTAGCTTAGTGGGTATAAAACCTAGAGTTCAATCCTTAGCACCATAGAAAGGCCTGGGAGATGGCTCAGTAGAATAAGTGCTTCCCTGGCAAGTACAAGGGTCTGAGTTCAATCCCCAGTTCTGCCAAAAAAGTAAAAAAATCACTTAGCACCATACAAGCCTATATATATATAGTCTGTTTCACCAGACTCCTCCCATAGTAAATGTTTCAGCTTACAAAGTGGCCCCACCTGCCAGTGGCTAAATTTTAAAGCTACTAAAAATAAATTTTCTTTCCCTAAACTAGCGTAGTGTATTATATGTAGCACCTATCAACCATATGTTACCTTGCATTATCACCCAAATTCTATTCTAAATATGCTGAGACAAAGAGCTTTTCTTAACGTCTACTTTCCTTTGACCACAGTGCGTTGTTGCAATACATGCAATGCATATATTTCATGAATTAACATATATATTAAAAATGATTGTGAAAAATGCCTATAACATAAACCTGTAAGAAGCGCAGGACATATTCCCCAAGTCAGAAGCTATTCCATGTACGTGCCTGATGGTGCGTGCAGCTTGCTGCATCGCCTGAAAACCACTGACAGCACCACCACCTCCGTAAGCACTGCCAGTCAGCCCCGGTTCAGAGCACGTGTCGTACACCTCAGCAGTGAACCAAAGTCATAGGAACAAAGCTGAGTACCCCATCCATCTCCATGTCCCTTTTCTAAAGTCAGTCATTGGCATCTGCATTGTGCTGATGTCACAGTCCCATAGTCCGTGGTTATCGTTTTTTCAGACATCTTTTACTCAGTACCAAACAATGATTAGTGTACCATATATGTTTACTTTGGAGATTTACCTTAAATTAAGGAGGAAAAGAGGGGGAACTATAGGGTAAGAAAAGCCCAGTGGTTTGTATATGGCCAGTGAAGTGGCCGATCCAGATATAAAACTATGTGTTGTTCCTTCTAAAGCTTTGGCTGTTCTAAAGCATGACCCACTGTTACCTGCCTCACTAAAATCTAAATATTTGAAATCATAATTGCAAAGCTATGTAAATGTTCTTGAGAAACCCAATGGGGAGAGTGTAGCCCTAATATACATAATTCATATTTTATAAATTCTGGAACACAATCTTACTACTTATCATTAATATTCTCCTAAAACCTGAACACTGAAGTGTCTATAATTTTAGAATAGAGACTGTCCTGAGTATAATCAGTGCTGATTTTAAGATGCTAGTAATTCTATGGAGAGAAAAATAAAATGATACCCTCAGCTTAAGACCAATGTCAGAGATGACAATTTATTACAATGTATATAAAGTAAAATTTTAGGTAATTACTCTTAGGCTGTACATGACTCACACAATTTAATGTATCTTTCTGTTTGTGTGATGACCTATTATAGAATGAATATCTAAATGAAGATGTTGATGCCAGAGTTATTGAATATGAAGATAACCGACCCCTCTTAGATATGTTTCTGCAGAAGCCAATGGGTTTACTATCCCTACTTGATGAAGAAAGTAGATTTCCCAAGGCCACTGACCAGACTCTTATAGGTGAGTTTTAAATCCAGAATGATTTAATGGTTCTAGAAATGCAGTCATAAAATTCTAAGTGTTTTTAAAAATTTCTTTAAGTAGTCCAAGAGAAAATAACTACCATGAGGAAGAGACCTTGGGTCTAATACCTGGACTAGTGAATGTTTATAGCAAGAAATATTTAGTGATTAACTAAACAAAGTTAGATACTGGATTTGTCCTTATTTTATGGTAGAACCTCAACCACAGAATGAATCTCAGATTAGAAGACCTTATCAATTATCAAACCTGAAATTAGAATTTGGTGGGCAAAGTAGAAAGAGAGGTCTAAAATTTGAAAGGCAAAAGCTAGCAAGTGAGAAATAAATTCATCTGTAATGTTTGAGCCATTTATTTAATAGAGGCAAACAACCTCAGATATCTTATAAATTTTGAGGTTCAAGACAACTAATAAGTGTTTGTGGTAATAATCCTGAATCAAAGAGAAACTTAATATATTCAGGTTTTTTGTTTGAGAAGACAGAGATGTGTATAATATGTTTAAGAAGATTATCATCCAAAATAATTAAAATTGAAAAGTCCAATTTCATAAAGGAAAGAACTTTGGAGTTTTCAGGCAGCCGAGAAAGTCCCTTTCTGATGTGGAACACCATACTCCCTGATGATGAGAGATATTCATTATTTTTAATAAATACTTGCAGCTTTTTCTTACTTTTGGTGATATGCAGAGCCTAATTTCTACCTTTAAGTCTATGATGTTTCTTTCTCCTGACCCACTGATTCACTTGTTCTCTCCTCTAATTGGACAATTATAGATGGGGAAAGAAAAACACAAGGTTATAGGAAAAATAATCTCATAGGAATCATTTGATATATCAAAATGTCCTTTCTAGGATGTGGAACACAAATTTTTCTGAATGTCTTGTGATTTTTGTGCTTCATATGTAGTTAATAATGACCTACAGCTCTTCAAGTGGAAGGATGGCCAAGCCACCAAAGTTTGAGATTCAAGGCTGAGCACCAGACTCGGTCTGACAAGCTTTTCAGCTGCTTATTCTGAAAGTAGCTCCCTTCTTCTGGACCAGTGATTCTCAAAATATAGATCTTGAGTCAGGAACTTCCGTGGCACCTAGGAACATGTTAGAAATGTGAATTGTTGGTCCAGACCTGTTCAATCAGGAACTTGGGGTGGAGGCCAGCAGCACATGTGAAAGCTTTCAGAGTGACTCTGATGTTTGCTAAGATTGACAACTGCCCTAAACCATGATGTAATCGTAAAAATTCAGGATCATGAATTTTTTGTTTACTATTTATAATGTTGTTCCAAATGTGTATCGATTAGTTACATAAAATTTCCTGTGTAGAGGGCCAGACAGATAACTCAGCGGACTAAAGTGCCTACTTAGGCCGAGCCCAATCCCCAGCCTGCCATGCTGGCCCCATCCCCAGGGCATGCTGATGCACACCTGTAATCCCAGCACTTGGGGGGCTGGAAACAGGAGGATCGCTACAAGTCAACCTACGTAGTGAGACCCTGTAGACCCTGTATACCCTGTCCTAAATTCATAAAAATAAATTAATTAATTTAATTAAATTTCCTGTATACTGTACATGGTAGTGAAAGAAATGACACAGACTGCCATTTTTTTTCAGAGGACCTTCTACATGAATATTATTGGAGTTTTAATTATTAAAAATTTTTCCTACAGAAAAATTTGAAGGTAATCTAAAATCACAGTACTTCTGGAGACCCAAAAGAATGGAACTTAGTTTTGGAATTTACCATTATGCAGGAAAGGTAAGAATTCTCAAAAATTATCATTTAATTTTCTTTTTAACTTTTTATCAAACGATGAGGATTGCCATGGAAATGAAGGTCCAAAATAAGTCCGGCATGATGACGCATACCTATAATGCCACACTCAGGAGGCTGAGGCAGAAGAATCACTGTGAGTTTGAGACTAGTGTGGGCTACAGCATGAGCTCAAGGCCAACCTGAACTATACAGCGAGATCCTGCCTCAAAAAAAGTCCAAAATAGTGGCAGACAGTTATAATGAAACGGCCAGTTATTTCTGTCCCCATCTGGCTCTGTTCTGCTCTTTAGGACCCTGCAGTGTCTCCCAGCCTTGTTGGCCATTCCCCCGGATACCACTGGCCCTGCAAGGCATATACCTTTGGTCTGTTCCTAGGGTAAAAAACAAATTCTTGTCTGATGACAAAGCTGTAACTGTAAGCTCTAGTTTTTGTAAAGGAAATTTTATTAAGAAACTAGAAGAAAAAAAGAAAGAAGGAGCCAAGGCTCAGATTTTATCTTTCTTATTATAAGTTGGTCATAAGTGATTAGCTGGCAAGAATTACTTAATTTTTTATATAACAGTACTGAGGGTCTTTTGTGTAAGTTGTGCTGTGCTTTTCAAACTTCCAGCGCCTCTCTCTACTGAAGCCCCTGTCTCTCTTCTCTCTCAATAAGAAAAGGAATAGAGAACAGCTAACCCAGACAGGTGGAGTTGGCTGATGGACTGTTACATGGTTGGAGGAAGAACTGTTCATGCATCGGTACAGACACATTCACACACCAAAGCAGCCTTAGGTCTGTGTCCTACATGCGGGGGATGCTTCCATTCCTCAGTTGGTGCAGAAAAATGGGCCAGTCCCTCACAATGTTGTCATAGATACTAGCAGAGTTCAAATCAACGTTGAGAAGATACTCAGATCAAAGAATGGGAAAAATGAGAAATGTATAAAAATATAATGATCAGAACTTCTGGCATGTACTCTGTTCATCAACCTTCAAATGTTAGTCAATATCCCAAAGACTTTTGTCATTAAAAATGTAAACCTTAAGCCTTGAAAATTGTAACCTCAGTTAGGAATTTGAGCATAAACTTTTCTAAATGAAGCCTCTTTTAAGACCACATCAGTAATTATCTGTGACTATTTTGTCCAATATTTTTAAGTAACTCTTTTAGTCTGAGGCTGAATAACAAGAATGTCATAGGCAGGTTGGTTTAAGCAACAGAAATTCATTTTCATTACCATTCTAGAGCCTAAAAGTTCCAGATCCAAATAACACCTGGTTGCAGCCTCCGTTGTGGCTTACAGACAGCTGCTGTCTCACTGTCCTCATGTGGCCTTTTTCCTGTGTGCATGCAGAGAATTGTGGTATGAATGTGGAGGAACACAGTTCGACATATACCATCCACGCTCTTGGGTTATCCTTCAGGACTCTGTGGATTACTCTTATCTTTAAAATGTTGTAAGATTATTTGAAGTATCAGAAACATGAACAACCACTATGTGTTTAGATGCCACTACTAAGATAAAAGTCAATCATAGCCAATTCAGTGTGGAAAGATAGTTATTATAGAGTCAGGAATGCCTTGGTAAACACAAGTGCTTCTCATTCTTTCAAATATAAAAAAGAAACATATCAAATTGCAATGCAATGGGAAGAATCAAACCACAGTTTGAGCCAAATAAAAATAGTGAGACACAAGTTATTTCTTATAGGACACACTTCATATAAAGAAGTTCGCTTTTCCAATCAAATTATGAGGGATTACCTTTGTAATCTTTCTATCCCTATTGCCAGCATAGAGGAAAAGCACTTAGTAAATATCTGTTGATGGTGTTGACTCTGACTGTGGTCATGACAACAGCATCCTGAATCAACAGGTCCTCTACAATGCAAATGGATTTTTGGCTAAGAATAGAGACACTCTTCCAACTGATATTGTGCTGCTTCTGAGATCATCAGAGAACAGTGTGGTTCGGGAACTAGTCAGCCTCCCTCTGACCAAAGCAGGTAAGGTTATTTCCATCGACCGGGAGGACTCCTCAAAGCCCAATCATGTAGTTTCTGTCTCTTTTATTTATAGGCACATAATCCCCAATTTTTCATGTTAGTTTGTTTTCAAATCACAAAGTAATTGTTTATTGATATTCTCTACCCCAAGTCATCCAAGGAAAATACATGAATCAATGTGACAAAGCTAGACTTTTATTAGTGTTTGAGGCATTTATATGGTCATAGTAGTGCAGGCTTGTAATCACAGCATTTGAGAGGCTGGGGCAAAAAGACGATGAGTTCAGAGCTAGCCTTGGCTATGTGGGGAGCTCCAGGCCAACCTGGAATACAGAGCAAGACCTTCTCTCAAGAACAGAAAATAAATCACACATCTTCATCCCGTTAACCATGCATATGCTTGTATTTCTTCATTGTGTACTCTTCTATTTGTATCTACATTTGGGTGAGAGGTGCCTGCAGATGTAAGCTTTTTATGTGCCTTGACTCCTCCTACATACATTTCTAGTTTAAGTAAGCTGGTTTTTGTCCTAGACCTTACCTTTACTTTGCCCCACAGTGGTCTGAGCTCTGGTAATTTTTTAATAAAAACTTCTGCGCAAAGAGCTCTGTATCAACCCACTCGTGGGTCCCCTCCTGACTGTTGCAAGCTATTTCTATGTGATTTTTTTTAATGTAGTTTGTACATGGTTTACAGGGTCTCGCTACCCAGATTGGACTCATAGTGATCCTCCTCTTTTCATGCTCCCAAGCACTGGGATTGCAGGTGCACGCCACCTGGCACCCAGTCTCAATCGCCACCTCAGCATGCCTGAAGGGTGGGACCGGTGTGGCATGCCAGGGATCCAACCTCGGTCCTTGTGTCTGCCTATGCAGTGCTTTAATCCACTATGCAAGATATTTCTTTCTTCCTAACAAATATTCCTCTTGCCTACCTCTTCGGTCCTTGACTTCATTCTTTGGCTTTGTGAAACGTGGACCCAGATCATGCTGTTACATCACCAAAATTATTAATGAACATAGTCATCACCACAAATAATGTCTCCTTCTGACCTTTTGTAATACTTCCCCCACTCTTCTCTGTCACTTTTAAATATTTCAGCACCATTTTGGGGAGAAATGATGCCCTCATTGAATTGCTTTGACACTGTCCAGATGACTTTGCTTCTTTGTGTCATTGATATTGATCCATCTTTATGGCAGTACCTCACTTCTTGATGAGTATAACTTGCAGAAGAATCTTGAGATGGGTTACATTGCTGTCTCTAAGATTCTATAAAAGCCGTGGTCATGGCACCACAGCTTCACAAATGGATTGTATCTCAACTATTGTGAAGGGAACGCAACACAGTCCCTTGCTACTCACATCTCTGGTATATGCTTTATGGCCATTTTGTTCATCAGATCAACTACAAAGGCAAAGTAGATACATTTTCTGAAATTAAGATCTATGCTAATTTTAGCTTTTATTGTCCTGAACAATTTTTTTTGGTAGAACTGAGGACTGAACTCAGGCCCTCGCACTTGCCGGGGAAGCCCTTATTCTACCGAGCCAGCTCCCCAGCCCCCTGAACAAATAAATCTTTAAAAGACTTTTCACTTACTTTGTTAAGTAATTTGGTGATTACTATATACATTGATTAAAGTGAAGCTACTACACTTATACTAAATTTCTTCCAGTCTTTTCATTTTAAAATAAACATTAAATTTAAATTATTTGACTAATACTAGGGAATAGGCATAACCTTGTTAATGTGTTCCTAAAACTTTGTATACTTATCACACTTCTAAGAAATCCCATGAGGCTGTGATAGCATTTTTTTTTTTTTTTTTTTTTTTTTTTTTTTTTTTTTTT
>PVKA01012287.1:0-58294 GCA_004027165.1 Ctenomys sociabilis
AGACGGGAGAGGGGAGAAGGGAGGGAGAAGGAGAGGGGGAGGGCGAGAGTGAGAGGTTATAAAAATAGATGGGAGACTGTTGAGAAAAGGAATGGATGGGGATTAAGGTAGGATATAGACAATAAATATGATCATAGTGTGTTGTATGTGTACAGGATAACACACAACGAAATCAATTGTTCTGTAAGATGACTATGTGCTTAGTTTTAAAAGGTGATATTTGAGAGCTCAGAACAGAACATAGAAAAATGCAAAACCATGAATTTTTCCCTTGAGGGATTATTTTGATAATTGAAAAACATCATCTAACCAGACGTAGTGCAAAATATGACTCAATGTCATTACATTATTTTTAAAATAACATAATTAAAATGCTAAATTTTATGTCATCTGACTTTTACCTCAATAAACGAGAAATAAAGTTCTCCCACCCAGTTTTCATTACAGAACCTGATTGACCTGTTTGGATTTTGGCAAAAATCTGTTTTATTTGAACACTGATTTCCATAATACCTAGAACATTGTGGTCTTTGTTTCTGTACTGACAGTACGCGATCTGACCATCCTACGGCAGATGATGGTGTGGGATAAGAATATGTTAAATTTGAGCAAAAAGATGTGAATGCTAAAAACTCACACCACAGGAACATTCCAAAATTTACCTTGTAATTTATGTCGAAATAAAACACCAGGATGGGCTGAAGATGCTTAGGAATCACATGTGGGGCACCGAGAAAATATCAGAATGGAAGAGGCTATTATTTGGGGATGGAGGAATAGCTCAGAGGTACAAGATGGGCTTAACAAGTGTGAGGACCTGGATTCTAATTCCAACAGCAAAAACAAAAACAAAAAGTCAAAAACCAAAAACAGGAAAAGAGGAAACCACATTCCTGTGCTATTTTGCACACTGCCTACTACTCATTTGCATCCCTCCCAAATGCCAGGTGATTCTCTTTATTTATTTATTTTTGGGGTACCAGGAACCAAACTTGGGACCTTGTGCACACCAGGCAGGCGCCTAAGCCGCTGCACTATCTCTCCAACCTGATGGTTCCTTTTTGTTACACACTTGCCAGTTTTTGCTATTTTCTGTAGTTCACCCCGTGGTATCCATTTAAAATTTTAACAGGGCACAATAGATATTGTTCCATAATTTATTTACGTTTCCCAGATGGTTCATAAAATCAACCAATTTGAACATGGATCCTACGCCTCGTTTTTCACTGAATTGCTCGTTTGTTGTTAAGGCACAACGTGACAGATTGCTTTAGAGTAAATTTTTGTTATAAGGAGAAATATACTCCAAAAATAAGGTCTAGCAAATACACAAACCAGGGCCATAGCTATCTATTGCTACTGTTAGTGTCATGCAGTGCACACGTGTGGTGTTATGCACGATGTCTGTATAAGGCTCTGTGCTTACACCAGCACCCCCACAGCCATGAGGGCTGTGCTGAAATGTGACAATATGACGGCTTGGTGGCTGGAATTTTCTCACTCTAGCATAATCTTTTGTGACTACCATGATCTATGTGATTTGTGATTGGCCAAGAGCTATCTGGCACACGACTGAAATAACATTAATAATAGAACAGCATAGAATAATTGTTTCTATAAGCATAACACAAAGGCACAGCCATGGGAGATTTTGCAAATTATGCCAGAATGGACAAAGAGGAAGAAGCGCTTTTATGTATAAAAGCACTTTCAAAGGAAGTGAAGAAAAACAATGTCTTATCACAGTGCAGCAGATCTCAGCATGCTTTTCCCTGGGTAGTTTTTAATCAACAAACATTAGCCAAGAAAGTACCTTGAGCACATAGAGGAAAGATGTTTAACTCATGGCAGGTGAGAGAGAGAGAGAGAGAGAGAGAGAGAGAGAGAGAGAGAGAGAGAGAGAGAGAGAGAGAGAGAGAGAGAGAGAGAGAGAGAGAGAGACATAGAGAGACAGAGACAGAGACAGGGAGACAGGAGGAGGGAAAAAAGAAGAGAGGGAGAGAGGCAGAGAGAGAGGCAGAGAGACATGGAGACAGAGAGAGACAAGAGGGAAGAAAGATAAGGGGGAGAGAGAGGCAGAGACAAGGAGAGAGAAAGAGAGAGGAAGAGTGGGAGGGAGGGAGAGAGAGGCATAGAGAGACAGAGATAGGGACACAGAGAGACAGACAGATAAAGACAGAGACAGACACAGGGATAGAGACACAGGGAGACAGGAGAAGGGGAAAAAGAAGAGAGGGAGAGAGTCAGAGAGAGAGACAGAGATAGAGACATGGAGACAGGGAGAGACAGGAGGGGAGAAAGATGAGGGGGAGAGAGAGAGGCAGGGACAGGGAGAGAGAAAGAAAGAGAGAGGGAGGGAGAGAGAGGCACAGAGAGACAGACAGAGAAAGACAGAGACAGAGAGACAGGGACAGAGACACAGAGAGAGACAGAGAGAGACAGAGACAGAAGGAGGGAATAAAGAAGAGAGGGAGAGAGAGAGGCAGAGATAGAGACAGACAGACAGAGACATGGAGACAGAGAGAAACAGGAGGAGAGAGAAGGAAAGAGAGAGGAAGGGAGTGAGGGAGAAAGAGAAATAGAAACAGAGAGACAAAAATCAAGGTGTCAGTGCCAACTTCGAAGTCTCTCCCCCAGTGACCTACCTCCAGTAAGACCCAGCCTCCTAACAGCATATTTAGCTGCTAATCTCACCCACCGATGACTCCATTGATGAGTCCAGAATCCTCAGTGTCTTACACACTTCCAAGCATATGAGACTTTCGTAGGCCCTTTTAGATTTCAACCGTAATACAGATAAGGAACTCATAGGATGGGGGGAGACACGACTCACAAAATTCTGGTTGTGGTCCAGCAAGGTGAGTGTGGATGGCTGCAGACTTGAAGCAGAATGGAGCGGACAGTTCCCGTCAGGGAGCCAGCTAGCTGGCTTAGGACTAGCAAGTGGAAAGATATCCTAGGAGAGGTGGAAAGTGTTTCTTCTTTAAATTCAGCCCCGCCCCCCCCCCCCGTAGGACTGGCAAAGTTAGAAGTTGTTGACTTGAGCCTTTCACAGCTCAACATATGAATATGGCTTTATTTTTTATACCTCGTTTTTATATTTTTCTGTTGGATGGTTAAGACCAAGATAAAGCAAGACCTATTTAACAAGAAATGTGACTTTTGTATCTGACAAGGTCAGTCAAATCCCCTCAGGGTTTATCCTGAAAGCCTGTACCGCAGTTTGTAGATCCTTTGTCAGTGTCAGCCATACGGATGAGTCAGGGCCATTGCTTGACCAATTTGTTCTCTGCGAAAGCCTGAGAGAATGTTTTCTCTCCATGCGACTCTCTTTAGGCACACTGTACATGATGGATCACTTTGTTTTAGATATACAGCTACTTTCTCTTAATTCAATGAATAGAAAGATTCGTTCTAATAGTGTTTGTGGACAGGATGTCATGTCTGCATCTTGTACTATGAATAACCACTAAGAAAACAACAATATGCAACATATTAATTATTGAAACTGTCCTACTAATCAGTTTTGAAACTGCCTCATTGCTATTTCTATTTTAAAGTAATTTTATTCTCAATAAAATTATTAAAAAATAAATAATTTTTTTTTACTGTGATTGCTTTTGAAAGCCTCCAACATACATTTATTTGTTTAGCTAATTTGTATGTTACGAGTCTTTGCCGAAAGAAATGACGAGAAGACCTGATGAATACAGCTCCAGAGATCTCTCTGAGATTAGTCTCGCTCCAAATGAGCCCAGAGCCTCAGAATTCACATTTACTGAGGGCTAAAGGCAGGCTAAGGAATGTGCAAAACTGCTTTGGTGAACACAAAGTACTCTCCCTATTGACCTGAACACTTACCTAACTCTAAGTTTACCATTTAACATCCTGTGAAAGGGATGGAACAACAAACAGGGCATCAAGGGCCAGGGAGATGGCTCCGTGGAGTGAGTGCTTCCCTGGCAAGAGCAAAGGCCTGAGTTCAACCCCTGGCTCTGCCAAACAAAACAAGACAAAACAAAACAAACAAACAAACAAAAAACCACAGGGCTGCCAGCAGCAGGAGCTGCTATCTGCAGCCTTGAATCCCAGCTTTCCAACAGTTCTCCTTGGGCTCTGTTTAGTGATATAAAGAAAAAAAAGCAGCATTAGAAAGGATACATGACTTCACTAAACACAGTGATAGGAATTCGACGATGGTTGTTGCATTACAAGGCGCTATCTTCAAATTAGTTGTTCACATTACCAGGTATAAACATGTAATGTGCATTTAAAGAGAAAAAAAAAAAACAATAATAGAAAAGGTCTAAGAAATTCATAGGAAGAAAAACAAGTCAGAAAAAAAAAAAATAGCACTAACTATTCCTATTCAAAGATCAGCAGAAATCAATAATACAGTTATCCAAAATATTCTGCAGAAATACCTAAATGTATCTTTTTCCCTTCTTTTATTCCTCTTTTTCCTCACCTCAGTTTTCCCTTCCCATTCAACAATTTCTTTCCCTTTCATAATATCTGTTGTAACTTTTAGCTATTTATTACTCATTCAGGTTCTGACACTAGTGGGACACTATGATGTTCACGCATGTGGATCTGGTTCATTTCACTTATCGAAATATAGTCTCTAGTTGCATCCATTTATCTATAAAAGCCTCGAGCTCATCTTTTTTATACCTGAATAATATACCACTGTGTAAAAAGACCATGTCTTAGGGGCCAGGGTGATGGCTCAGTAGATAAGCACTTCCCTGGTAAGCTCAAGGGCCTGAGTTCAGTCCCCGCTTCCGCCAAAAACAGAAAGAGAAATTATTAAACTGCCGTATCTTTTCTGTCCATTCCTGTCAGTTAATGAGCATCTATTTCTTGTCTATTGTGAATATGGAAATAATGGGGCAGAGATGTCCCTTCAAGAGTTTAGTCTTAGTCCCTTTGAATACGTGCACATCCTGAGGTAGATGTATCATAGGACATTTTTTCTGAAGATGTGATAGAGGTTCTTGAAATGCATGGGAATAGAACTATATTTGGTAGTTCCCTTAAAGTGAAAAATGAAATTGTCACATGATGTTTTGGCGAGAAAGTGGGGAAATGATTACAATAGTCAAGTGAGTCCAACATTTCCCACAGCTGTTCTGGGGTTGTGTGGCGGGAAATCCTTCAAGTCAATTTTCTTGGTGAGTTTCCAGCACACAGGCTGATAGTACTCTGCTGTAAGGCAGGGTCAGCCTACATAACCCTTTGCCCTCACCTGCGCATGCCTACCTGCCTCCTCGCCTTTGGCCACGACTGCTCTGTGCCTTGCTTTCATGTCTTCAAGATTCCATATAATAGTGAGATCCCCGAGTGCCTGTTTTTCTGTGACTACTGTACTTGTTTGACTTAATAACCTATCCTTCAGATTTTTCTTTGTCTCTCTGCAAATAGGATTTCCTTCTTGAAGGCTTGGAACCTACAACAGCACTAGACAAACTGTCTCTGACTAGGATACGCCCCATTCCCAGGCCCAAGGCAGAAAGATATTTTAATGGCTAATTTTCACCAGAATTGGGTTTTGAAATGGATGCATTTACTGCCATTAAAATGAAAAAATTGGGAGTTCTGGGTAAGATGGCGCAACAGAACCATGTTTTGTAGGACTGTGCAAGGGAGGTGCATTAACAGTCACAAAAGAGAAAACTATCACCTGAAGAGAGAACAAGGGGAAGAGCTCTGGGAACCAAGAAGATGTGGCAGAAAGTAAAAAGTTAAGTCCGGGCGTGGTGGTGCGCGCCTGTAATCCCAGCCCTAGGGAGGCAGGAAACAGGAGGATCACTGTGAATGTGGGCTGCATAGTGAGACCCTGTCCAAAAAAAAAAAAAAAAAAAAAAAAGTAAAAAGTTAGAGACAGGAAAAGACAGCAAAAGGAAAGATGCACAGCTCCCTGCAATGTCAAACCCAGCTTGGGGAGTGGGAGGGGAGAATCAGAAGCACAAACTGATCTTTGAGAAGACCGGAAGACCCTGAGACAGGGAAACAGACAAGCTATACTAGTTGCGGGATGATCCTATGGTTATTAGAGACCGAAAATAAATCCAGGGTGAGGACTGAGTCTAACAGCGACTCTTCTAGAGTCAGGCTAACTTAGGAGAAGAAATCTACTGCAGGAGTAACCATACCCTGAAGGAGAACAAGTACCAGGAATCAAACTCAGGACCTGTGCTTGCCAGTCAAACACCGCACCACTGAGCTATATCCCTGGGTCCAGTAGGAACCATCTTGATAGGAGGTTTATTGCTTTGGGCTGAGACATCCCAGGGATCAGAAACCACAGTGCCACCACAGCTCCACTTGCTGTAGCGAGTCGGTGGGAAACACTCACAAGGTCACCGAGTAGGGCAGGGTTAGATTCAGACTCTCTGAGAAGTGTGAAGAATGCAGAGCCTGTGCTGTGGAAGGCGCCACGGTCCTCGGTGCCACCTTCCGTGACAATGAGAAGGCCTCCACGTGTGGTGTTTGAGGGGGCTGGCTCAGAGAGCGCCAGGACCGAGCCAATGGGATTGCGTGACTCCTGCTGGTGTCTCTTCCCACACAGCTCTGGGGGTCTTTCTGCTTCCCTCATTCTCCGACCTGTTTAGGGATTCTCTTTGAAGTCTGCCATGTCCCTGGGTACCCAGAGGAGGTTTCTGATGCCAGTGGCTGACATGTGCAGACCACGTGCCGCAAAGCCACTGGGTGTAGAAGGGCTCTGTTGTTTTACGTGGAAGCAAAAACATCAAACCATAGAAAGCCACCCGAGGGAAGACGGCACGGCATGCACTGACTGTTATCACCCAGCAGTAAACAAGAGCAGGGCGTGGCATCTGGAAAGTACAAACCCGTGCAGTGGAGAGGACGGTCAGTGCATCAGGGCCCTGGTTAATTCATACCCTGCACTGTGACTGGCAGATGCCGGTATTACAGGTCCCGGAGGAAAACACTAGTTTGGAAATTTCTTGGACTCATTATACTTTTCCTTTTAAAATCTCTCTCTTAGCCAGGCGTGGTGGCGCAGGCCTGTAATCCCAGCACTCGGGAGGCTGAGGCAGGAGGATTGTTGTGAGTTCGAGACCAGCCTGAGCTACAAAGTGAGCTTAAGGCCAGCCTGAACTGCATAGTGAGACCCTGTCTCAAAAAGACAAAAAAAAAAAAAAAAAATCTCTCTCTTTACCCATTCACTTTCAGCAAAATGAATGGAACTAGAGGTAATTGTTGAACAAGATAAAGCAGATTCAGAAAAAGCTCATGTTTTCTCTAGTATATGAAACGCAAAACACATGACATGAAATCAGAAGAGAAACCATTATGAGACAAGAAGGCGGCATAAGGGGGCATGGAGAGGGCCACAGAAGGGTGTACCTGGGGCGAGGCTGTGAGAAAGATGTGCTGTGGGCATGAACAGAAAAGCCACAGAAACACATAGTACTTTGTACACAATATAGACTAATGAAGATATTTTGAAAATCAGGAAAGTAACTTTTCTGTATTCTAATTTGGGGTTATGCTAAATATTTAAATTTTAAGTTAAATAATTCAGATGCACGTTTTAATATTTCCTGGTTCCTTTTAAGTGATACACCTAAAACATTAAAACAAGGGGAATACCAAATAGGTAGTGGGAAGGAGGAAGATCTTTTGTAAGTGCAAAGGGGATCAAGATGTGGAGGGAAACCAGGTGTGGTGGCCCAGGCCTGTAATCCCAGTACTCAGGAGGCTGAGGCAGGAGGACTGTTGTGAGTTCGAGACTAGCCTGAGCTACAAAGTGAGCTTAAGGCCAGCCTGAACTGTGTAGTGAGACCCTGTCTCAAAAAAAAAAAAAAAAAAAAAAAGACGTGGAGGGAGGTCAGCTACAGGGGAGATTGTGTGTGTGTGTGTGTGTGTGTGTGTGTGTGTGTGTGTGTGTGTAATCGGGGATTGAACTCAAGCCCTTGCACTTACCAGGGAAGTGCTTATTCCACTGAGCCATCTCCCCGGCCCCAAGAGGAGAAAAGAACTGAGATCCGCTTCGCCCGCTTCATGCCCCACCACAAACACAAACTGTTACAAAATGGTTACAAAATCCTCAAACCAACCACACAAGTGAACCTGAAGATAAGTCGTCTTGAGTTTTACAAGCTTTTTCAGTCTTCAATAGTTTAATATTGTGGGGATAGCACAGTTTAGGAGATCTGTAAGCGCTCCTTTAGTAAGCGGTTCCATCCTTTTTCATAGATACCGCACATGACTTGGATTATAAGAAGGAGAGCTACTACACATGGTTTTTCTTAGGTTTCAGAAACCTTGCTGCTTTTCTCTCTTTCCCCTGTTAGTGGTGTCAGATGAGCTAAGGGTGACAGGAGTCCACCAAGAACTGCTTGACATTTACAGTAAAAACCATCCCTTCCTTTCCCCACTGAGGGACCTGTGGGTGGACTGGGAATGAGGAACACGCACACATGTATGTTAGTTAGCTATGAACATAGTGATATCCTGCCATTTCTAACCACATATATGGAATTGACGGTTGTTATGCTGAAAGACATGGGCAAAGAGAAGTAAGTCATGCTTTCTCTCAGATGTGGAAGTTTAATAATGTCACTCATAGTATATGACAGTGATTTGTGCGGACTGGGAAGGAGAAGAGAGGGTAACAACGAGAAATGGAATGACAGGGCCCCATATGGGCAGAAAGGACAAGTTCTCATGCCCAACTGCAGTGGGATGGGTTGGTCACTATAGTTCACGGTGAACTCCTGTATATTTCCTGAAAGACTAGACGAGAGAAGCTTGAAAGCACCGGATACAAAGCAGTGGCGAAACAAATACATTACTTGTCTTTACTTGTTCAATTATCTTTATTTGTTTAAAACAACAAATTGTTTATTTGTTTAAACATACACAGGTTTTGAAATATTGCACTGTGCCTTTTCAATATGTATAATCATTATGTCTTGACAAAAAAAATTGGAACATTTAGGAAAAGAGAAATATAAGTACTCTGGGTCTTGCAGATTGTAAATATAGACCATATTATCATGCCATGTCCTATAAGTCTGTACAAGGAAAAGATTTCAAAAAATAATTGCTTACTTAAAAATAAATGATAGTTGCCGCTCATCCACTCACCTTCTAAACAGGTCCTTACGGTGATAATATTTTAGGTCAGTTCATAGTGCTAGGCAGATGCAGGGAAAATCAGTCTCATAGGACATTACTTTAATAACACAGAATTTAGGATTGTGATGTGTCAGAGCAAATGAAGACCCACGTCATTTCCTTTTTCTTTTTGAATGGTTTTGTTGTTGCTGTTTTGGTACCGGGAATCGTACTGAGGACCTTGGCAGGTGCTGTGATGCTGGGCTCTCTCCCTGGCCCTTTGGAATGGTTTTGAGCAAATATAAAACATTGACAATTTGTTGTTGTTGATTTTTTAATTTTTATTTAGGGAAGGGTCTACAGAGTGTTCAGGGTCTCACTACTAGATCGGACTCTTAGTGACCTTCCTGTTTACAACCTCCCAGGAGGTGGGATTAAAGGTGTGCAAGCCATCATGCCAAGTCCCAACTGCTGTCTCAGCACACCCTGGGGGGTGGGGCCGGCATGGCAGACCTGGGGATCGAGCCCTTAGCCCTTAGGCCTGCTTGCAGGTGCTTTAATCCACTGAGCTATTTGGCTGGCCCTTTGTTGGCTGTTTTATCCCTTAGGATTTCACACATCTGATGCCTCATAGCAAACCCTTATGGAAACTCTGTGTCTTAAAACAGTGATACTCTGTTGCTGCGCCTGAGCACCTGCGGCAGCTCTTTGCCTCTGCTGATGTTGGCCAGGTTCCCACGTGGGATGACTGTCACCTACATGCTGGGCAAGGTGACTGGCTGAGACAGCCACGATTTGCGTAACTGGAATTCTTCCTCATCCGCCATGCATTCCTTACGCCCTCCTCACGGGAGGAGCCTGGGCATCTTCTCATGGTGCAGGTGAGAAAGCAAGAAGCAGCAAATTGCAGCATTGTAATGGTGGGAAGGAAATCACACCAATTGTGAATTTCAGTTGAACCTGATTTGCTCACAATACATGGACCAAAGCAGCATGAGACCACGCCCAGGGTCAAAGTAGGAGAAAAACATTATGGAGAAGGGTGTGGCCCCAGCAAATCCTATCCAAGTCATAAACAAATTCTGAAAAGATTGGGAGGAGGTTGGTTACCTGACAGCTCCAAGGAAACCAGAGCATTTTCCAAAAGATACTGTCCCTGAGGGTCTCAGTGGTGCAGGAAATGCTAGCCGTCTGCTCCAGGAAGTGCCCCTGCTTATCGATGTCATCCTTCTAAGTGATTTACCAAAGTAGTTTACATCTGTGTAAGTCACTGGTTTCCCCAGACTTCATCAACACATCCTGATTGTTTCTTTAAAGACAGGAAGTGTCTTTGATACTAGTTCACTCAGCCAAAAGACAAATCACTTATTGAGGTCTCTTCTGTGCCAGTGACAGGACAGGCGCCAGAGGACACATTTCGGACCAGGCACCAATGAAGGAAAGAGGACACAAATGGTGGCCCTGCGTTCTCAGTCGTGCCACCGAAGTGGGATGAGTTTGTTCTCAAGAACTCTGGAAATTCAAAGAGTTGCAAACTACGGATGACCAAGCAGTAATTTGGGGAAGAAATTCTTGTTTCTCTCCTGTGCATGAAAACCCCAGTCCCTACCCACCCTGCTCAGAATTGTCCACAGTTTTATTTTTTTATTTTTTATTTATTTATTTTTTTGAGACAGGGTCTCACTATGCAGTTCAGGCTGGCCTTAAGCTCACTTTGTAGCTCAGGCTGGTCTTGAACTCACAACAATCCTCCTGCCTCAGCCTCCCGAGTGCTGGGATTACAGGCCTGCGCCACCACGCCCGGCCCCCTGTCCACAGTTTTAGAGCTGGTAGAATCTTGCTTTTCCACCACAAGCCATGAAGAGAAGCCGTCGGAGCAGGCTCCTGAAGGCACTTGTGGTTCTCATGTGTTCCAGAATTGTATGCTGGAAAGCGAGCAAGCCCTTTAACTCTGGAAGGAGAAAATAGAACTTCTTCAGAGCTTGGAGCTCTGAAGGTTGTACCGTCAGAGGCATGAATCTCCCGAATACACAGACATAAATATATTAACAGGGACGAGAAGGGTAAATATGAAAATATTGAGCGATTGTCTCCAGCGTGGCACGCCCCACTGGCACGTGGAAAAGCCCCTTGACTCTTTATAGTTCCTAGGGCATCTTTAAAAAAAAAGTTTCTCAGATTCATGGTGAGAAGGAGTGGTCATTTTATTTGTTTTGACTCAGTGAAAAGAAAACTTCTTCAGAGATTCTGGGAAATCTTTTTGTTTCTTATTAAGACAGAACTATGAAGGGAGTGCTGGCTGCTTCTCCCTCATCTCATGCTTTCTTTCCTGGGACCAGGTCGTGATGCCTGGGGCTCTGGAGGCCACTTTGTAATCATGAAAACAACATAAAACATTCACATGCTCATGAGCATGGGGATGGCTAGGATCAGCTGAAGTATTCTTTGTCTTTTCACAGTGATGAGGATGGATCCAGAGCCTCACACAAGCAAACGCCTTTCCTCTACATTATCTTTTTTGGACACTGTGTAGCTAATAAGGAAAAGAGCTGGGATTTACGTCTGGGCAGCCCACCTCCATCCCCGAACCTGACCCAGTCCATGCTCACCTCCCAGGAGGCCTGTCCGTGTTGAGTGTGGTCGCACGATGACGAGCATTCCTTGAGGGCAGAATCCGTGGAAGACACGAAGTCCTTCGTTGTCTTGGAAGTGGACGGTGCGGACAGCATAATCCCTGAGGTCTGGGGCTGGGAGCTGGGCGTGCTCTTCCTTCTGAGCCACCTCCTGTATTCCTCTCGAACCTGGGCACAGAGGTAGCACAGGAAGCTCACCCCTGCTGGATGAGCAGGAGGATGGTCCTGGTCCATGGAGTCCGGCCGAAGCCTGGGGCTTTGCATACCTGGTGGTTGAGCAGGCAGTGGATGAGGAAGATGAAGGCCCCCTGCAGGCTGTTGATGATGGTGAACAGGTAGGCCATGATGCTCGCTATGGGTCCGATCTGGAAAATGCCCAGCACCCAGGTGCAGCCCAAGATGAAGAGCTGGGCGAAGGCCTTGAAGGTCAGCAATCTGGGAGGGAAGAAACACAGAGCGTCAGGACGCAAGGGGTGGCCCTGGCCTCCAAGGAGACACTAATATAATGAAGACTTGCTCTTATAGAGATAAGACTCACCTCACATGAATTTCGCCACTTTAACTGAAGTGTGCAATTTGGCCGCACTGGGTGTATTCATGATGTCATGTAAGCCTCACCACCACTGAGTTCTAAATCATCCTTATTAGCTCAGAAACTGAATACTTGCTGAGCAGCACTCCACCCATTCCACTGTCCCACAAGTGGAAAAGACCCAAGCTTTCACAAAAACGCATGGATCAACAAAATGTGGTATATCCACTTGAAGGAATACTAGTCAGTTGTAATAAAGAACCAGGTAAAAAATTGACGCATGGGCCAGCCGCATAGCTCAGTGGACTAAAGCACCCGCTTAGGCAGATGTAGGGACCAGGGTCTGATCTCTGGCCCCACCCCTGGGGTGTGTTGAGATGGCCATTGAAACTGGGTGTGGTGGACCGCACCTGTAATTCTAGTGCTTGGGAGGCTGAAAGCAGAATCACAAGTCTGATCTGTATAGTGAGACCCTGTAGACCCTGTACTAAAGACACAAAAATTGATTCACAACTAGGGTGAATCCTGCAAATTTCATGCTGATTCAAAATATCCAGATAAATCCAGGTTTGCCCTGTGAGCAAGACCTTCCTCTGCACTCTTGGTACCCCTCCACCTCACTGGATCCAATCTAGGCCCATAGAGTGATTGAGACCTTCCTTGGCATTCTCGGGACCAACCCCTCCAGAGCTAGCTCAGGTGGCTCGAGTGAGACCTCTCTCTGCACTCTCAGGACTCCTCCACTCCTCCAGAGCCAGCCCAATCCCAGGGCCAGTGAGTGTGTGGGAGAGTTTCCGGGCTCCCCTGCGCCCACTGGACCTCCCTGGATCCAGCCCAGGCCAGCCACGTGAGTGAGACCTACCGCCGCACTCTCTGAACCCCTCCACTCCTCCAGACCCAGCCCAAGCCCAGGCCATGCAAGTGTGTGGGAGAGCTTCCCTGCTCCCCCATGCCCCTTTGTCCCCTCCAGACTGAGCTCAGACCTGGCATACAGGCCTGGGGTGAAACTCAGCAGCTGAAGTCCCTGCAGAGAGAGTAGGGACCAGAACCAACCACTAACCCAGGAGCAGAACATCTTGCCAAGAGGGACACAACAGGTTCACCCCCAAGGGCTACAGCAGGAAGGAGCTGAGCACAGCAGCCAGACCTAAGCCAAGCACAACAGGATGAATTCAAACTTTGTAGATCTGCACTTGAATTTCAGTAGGTGCCAAGGTTATAACTGCACCAAAGCTCTACAACAAAGGTCAGAAGACAGTGCTATACAAAATGACTATGAGAAGGAACAAAATGCGATCTCAGACCCCACGCCCACTCAGAACAAGTGAAGAAGACACTAGCACAAATGAAATTGGGAATCACACACCTGAAATGTCTGAATCAATACTGTCTGAAGTAAAGAAACAACTGCAGAAAGGTATAGAGGAACACAGATCAGAAGTAACCTCTGAAATAAAAAAGAAATCTCTGAATTAATAGCATCTCAAGTAAAGAATCAAATGAAGAAACATATAGAGGAAACCTGATCTGAAAATATCTCCATAGTAAAAGAATTAATAACCGCTTCTCAAGAAGATATTGATAAAAAAGTAGAGGAGATTAGAAAAATGATGGATTCCTTGAATGAGCAATACAGGAAAGAAATAGATCGCACAAAGCAGAGTCAAAGAGATATAGAGGAACTTAAAATCTCAATCACAAGCCTGCACAACCGTTTGAGTGAAAGTGAAGACAGAGTTTCAAATCTTGAAGATGCTGGTGCAGCTAGTGAAAAGGTAAGAAAAGATCTCTTAAAAACAACTAAGATGCAGGAAAAAAAAATCATCACCTGCAAGATGATGCAAAGATGACAATGTGAGACTAATAGGCATCAGTGAGAATGAGGGAGTCAATACAAATGATATAAAAAGAATATGGGCAGAAGTAACAGCAGAAAACTTACCAAATATGAGGCAGTAATCTGACATTCAGATAACCGAAGCATATAGAACTCCAAATAACTTCAACCCAATTAAAAACACACTGAGACATATACTAGTCAAGATCCCAGAAATCCAGAACAAGAATAATATACTGAAAGTCATTAGAGAAAAGAAACAGATCACATTCAAAGGAGAACCATCAGAATTACGGCCAACTTCTCCTCACAAACAAAAAAATGAAGGCAAGAAGAGCATGGAGCAGAGTACTTCAAATCCTCTATGAAAACAAATTTCAGCCCAGACTACTATATCCTGCAAAAATCTCTTTCAAGTTTGATGGAGAAGTGAAATACTTCCATGACAAAGAACAACTGAAGACTTTCATGATGACAAATTCAACCCTACACAGACTACTAAAAAAATGTTCTAGAGAGGGACCAAAATGATCAGGACTCCATGAATGAGAACAGAAGAAACCCATTAAGTAGGACAAACAATGAAACACAGAACAAACAACAGTAGGTAAATAACAGTAGGTAAATAACATGACAATCATAAGTCAACACATTTCAATTATAACCATTAATGTAAATGGACTCAATTCACCAATTAAAAGAAATAGACTAGCACAGTAGTTTAGGAACAAAATCCAAAAATATGCTGTGTACAGGAAACATGCCTAACTCATAAAGAAATTCATAAGCTGAAAGTCAAAGGATGGAAAAACAGACAAGGGAGATGGCTCAGTGGAATAAGTTCTTCCCTGGCAAGCTCAAGGGCCTGAGTTCAATCCCTGGTTCGGCCAAACAAAAAAAAAAAAAAAAAAAAAAAAAAAAAAAAAAAAAAAAAAAAAAAAAAAAAAAAAAAAAAAAAAAAAAAAAAAAAAAAAAAAAAAAAAAAAAAAAAAAAAAAAAAAGAAAAAAAAGAAACAAAGGATGGAAAAACAATACAACATGCCCCAGCACCTCAGAAAAAAAGCAGGGGTAGCAATCCTGTTCTCAGACAGACTCAATTTCAAACCAAGAATGACCAAATGAAATAAAGAAGGCCACTATATACTGGTTAGGTGAAAAAAATTCAAGAGGAAGAGGTAACACTCATAAATATTTATGCATCAAACACGGGAGCACCCAACTGTATAAGACAAATCTTAATGGACATGAAAAATCTAATATCCAGGGCCAGGGAGATAGCTCAGTGGAATAAGCACTTCCCTGGAAAGTGCAAGGGCCTGAGTTCAATCCTTGGTTCTCTCTAAAAAAAAAAATCTAATATCCAATACCATAATCTTCAGAGGAGACCTAACCCCCTTATCCTCCAAAAATAGATCAAACAGACTAAAAATTATCAAAGAAGTAACATAACAACCAGAGCTTGGAACAAATAGACTTAGTGGACATATACAAAGTGTTCCACCCAACCAAAGCTGAATACACATTTTTTTTTTAGCTGCACATGGGTTATTTTCTAAAATAGACCACATACTAGTCCATAGGTCATGTTTAAGTACATGCAAGAAAATAGAAATTATCCCATGCATATTATTTGACCACAGTGCAATGAAACTGGAAATAAATAACAAAAGAAACCAGAAAAAAACCCTAAATTCATGGAAATTAAACAACACCCTACTCAGCAACCAATGGGTCATAGATAAAATTAAACAAGAAATTCAACAATATCTACAATTCAATGAAAATTCAAGCACAACTTATCAGAATTTATGGGATGCGATGTAAGCAGTTCTCAGAGGGAAATTTATAGCTGTGAACTCACACATTAGGAAAACAGAACGGGAACAAAGAAATACCCTAAAGCTACATCTCCAACAAAACGAAGAGCAAACCAAAACCAAAGCCCAAAGACGGGAAGAAATCATGAAGATGAGAGCAGAAATTAATTCAATCTAGACAAAAGAAAACAGTTCAAAGAATTAACGAATCAAAAAGCCGTTTCTTTGAAAGATTAAGTAAAATTGGTAAGACCCCAGCTAACCTCATTAAAGAGGAAAGAAAAAATTCAAATACAAGCAATAAAGAATGAAAAGGGTGCAATTACCACAGACCCAGTGGAAATTCAAATTATCAATAGCTACTTTGAGAATCTTTACTCTCACAGAATAGAAGACACAGATGAAATGGACAGATTCTTAAAAAGGTACAAATTACCAAAACTGAATTAAGAAGATATAACAACTCTCAATAATCCAATAAAAGCCAATGAAATATGAAATGTAATAAAAAACCCTACCAACAAAGAAAAATCCAGATCCTGATGGATTCACAGCTGAATTCTACAAGAAATTTACAGAAGATATAATCCCTGTACTCCTCAAACTCTTCAATGGAATTGAAAAGGAAGCAGTCCTCCCAAAATCATTCCTGGAGGCAAGTACTATACTGATCCAAAACCAGTGAAAGACACAACTAAAAAAGAGAACTGCAAGCCAATCTCACTCACGAACACTGATGCAAAATCCTCAATAAAATCCTAGCAATGGCCAGGGAGATGGCTCAGGGGAACAATTGCTGCCCTGGCAAGCACAAGGGAATGAGTTCAATCTGTGGTCCCACAAAAAGAAAACCCTAGCAAATTATCAAAAAGATCATACACTATGGTCAGGCAAAATTCATCTCAGATATGCAACGATGGTTCAATATTCACAAATCTATAAATGTAATGCACTATACCAATAGAATGAAAACTAAAAACCACATGATCATCTCAATTGATGCAGAAAAGGTTTTTGCCAATGTCCAACACTCATTCATGTTCAAGGTCCTACAGAAAATTGGAATAGATGGCCTCTCCTTCAATCTGAAAAAGCCATTTATGAAAACCCAATGGCTAACATAATTCTAAATGGGGAAAAACTGAAATCTTTTACTCTCAGATCTGGTACAAGACAAGGATGTCCTCTAATACCACTCCTATTCAATATAATTCTGGAACCATTAACTAGAGCCATTAGACAAGAGAGAGAAGTAAAAAGAATAAGAATAGGTAAAGAAGTTAAATTATCATTATTTGCAGATGACATGATACTTTACTTGCAAGACCCAAAAAACTCCATGAAGAAGCTACCAGGATTAATACAAAAATTCAGTAACACATAGAGCTACACTCTATTTACTGATAGGAGACATACGGTGTAATAATGTCTGTAAGGATAATATCATGTATGCACCTTCTATGATACCAAAACATTATGAAAACAGTTTGCAATGTATTAATTTATCAAATCCATCTTGTCAAGGTATCTTAAAACTATCTCATTGATATTTGTACTTCAATAAAACAAAAAATAAAAAAAAATAAATTAAAAAAAATTCAGTAACATAGCAGGATACAAAGTCAATACCCAAAAGTCACTAGCATGCCTCTTTCTACACAGATAAGAAACACACAGAACGGGAAATTAGAGAAACAATACCTTTTACAATAGCACCATGGAAAATGAAATACCTTGGAACTAATCTAACTAAAGAAATCAAAGATCTTTTCAAGGAAAATTACAGTACTCTGAAAAAAGAGATCATAAAAGATTTAAGAAAATGGAAAGATATTTTCTGCTCCTGGATAGGAAGAACCAACTTCGTGAAGATGGCCATACTCCCAAACTTGTTGTACAGATTTAATGCAATCCCTGTCAAACTACCACCAACATACCACATAGACATAAAGAAATCATTCCTAAAATTTATTTGGAAACAGAAAAGACCTAGAACAGCAAAGGCAATCCTGGGCAACAGACAAGGCAGGAGGCATCACAATTCCTGACTTGAAATTATACTACAAAGCCACTGTGATAAAATCAACATGGTATTGGCAACAAAATAGACCTGAGGATCAATGGAATAGATTAGAAGACACAGAATCCTCTATGAACACACTCAGCCACCTGATCTTTGACAAAGGGGCCAAATATTGTCACTGGAAGAAAGATAGCCTCTTTAACGAATGGTGCTGGAAAAACTGGTTTTCTACATGATGAAAACTAAAACATGACCCAGGTCTATCACCACGCACTAAGCTAAAGTCAAATGGATTAAACATCTAAACATTAAAAAAGAAACACTGAATCTCCTGGAAGACAAAGTGATAGGAACTCTTGAAGACATAAGGGTAGGCAAAGAACTCATGAAGAAAAATCAAATCGCACGGGTAACACTTGAAAGAATTAATAACTGGACCTCCTCTTATTCACAAGTTTTTGCACATCAAAAGAAATTACCAACAAAGTGAAAAGACAACCCACAAATTTGAAAAAATATCTTAGCTAATAAGCACTCAAACAAAGGTCTGCTCTCTAGAATTTATAAAGAACTAAAAAACATTAGGGCCCCCAAATTTAAAGATCCAATCCAGAAATGGACATTCAAGATAAACACACACTTCTCAGAGGATGAAATTAAAGAAGCGAATAAATATATGAAAAAAATAATCACCATCACTAGCCATCTGTGAAATGCAAATTAAAGCCACATTGAGATACCATCTCATCCAAGAAAAAATGGCTATGGTAAAGAAATCAACCAACAACAGATGTTGGAGAGGCTATGGGGAAAAAGGAACCTTCTTCTCCACTGCTGGTGGGAATGTAGACTGGTGCAGATACTATGGAAATCAGTGTGGAGATTCCTTAAAAAACTAGGACTGGAAATCCCATTCAAACCAGCTATTCCTCTACTGAGAATTTCCCCAGGGGAACTGAAAACATCATGTTATGGTTTGTGTCTAGTTGTCTCCCCAAAGCCTCACGTAGTCATGCAGCAGGGACTTCTAGAGTTTGTGATTAACTCATAATCCACTGGGATTATGTGTGATCCAAGGCTGGGATTATGGGTTTTAGTATTGCTGGAATTATGGGTGTGAGTACTTCCTCCAGCCTGAGGCAGAGAGCCTGAGTGGAATATAACAGACAGACAGACAGACTTTCTATAGCGATTGCTCTCTGTTGCATTGTTGTTATTCCACCGCCATGAACTGCTGCTCTCTGCCATGTGCCCCTTCTGCCTTGGAGCCGGCCGAGTATAGACTGAAACCCGCAGTAGCTGTGAGCTAAATAAAACTTTCTTTCCTTCATTTTGGGTGCCAGGTATTTGTCCCAGCAACGAAAGAAGAGTAACTTAGACACATCATATCATAGTGATATAGGTGTACCCATGTTTATAGCAGCACAATTTGTGATAGCCAAATCTTGGAAACAACCAAGATACCCGTTACCTGAGGAATAGATGAAAAAGATGTGGTATTTTTATACAATGGAGTATTACTCAGCTATAAAGAATGATAAACTCGAAGCCTTCATATTTAAGTAGATGCCACTTGAAGATATACTCATAAGTGAAATAAACCAGACCCCCATGTGTAAATATCGCATGGTCTCCTAGTATAAGAACCCAAAAGAAGAAATAAAAATAGAAATGTATAACACAATTGAAAGGAAAGCGAGAGAACTTGAGGATTAGACAATGAAGAGAAGGAAAGGAAAAAAGGTAGGAAACATAACAGGGGCAAAGCCATATATTTATATGTACAAGAAGGTTAAGGCAATGATCCTGAGACTCTTCAGAAGGTTTTCAAAACTAGCAGTTAATTGGAAGGATTCTCACCCTGACTAACTAACTGTATATGCTGGTACCTGTGAGCTAAGCAACTGCACTGAGGATAGCAGTGTGCAATACTAGGGTCACGCTTGGAATGCCTGTCATTCTGGTCTTCTAAATGCGTACTGCTTGTCATGACACACCAATATTGCTGCCATAGTCTCTCAATTAGATGTTTGTTTAAGAAAAAGGGTAATAAATGAAAACAAAAGACAAAAAAATGTTACAGGACTATTCTGCTACAATGCTCTATATGGTTAGATTTCTAAACTTCTGTGTAAAATATGTAATTGTTTATTCCTATTTTTAAAATATATTTTAATTTTTTCTTCATATTCTGTAAGGACTTAAAGTTTAGCACATCAATACTAGATGGAAAATACCTGTTCCATGTTATGCCTAAGATATTTGATATTCAGCAGGATAGTGAGGTTAAGCTCAACTGCCTATGCTGTAGGGTAATAACAACAGGCTTCTCTTCTGGAGGGTTAACAACCTAAATTTACAGACCAAAAATTAGAGAAAAAGGAGGGCTGCAAGGACAGCCAACATTTTGGTCCTAGACTTTCAAGGTAAGTGAGGGCTCAGGACATAGGAGAATCTGTACTGTAACATCATGGAACTCAGTTGTGTCCCAAACCTTCTAATCAAGGAGATTATGGGGACACAGAAGAAAGTGATCAATGATGTAAGTGCCTAAGGAGAGTCACAGGGAGTGAAAACATTCTGTCAGGCTTTCACAGAGAGCAAATTGGTTAAGCAATGGCTGTGACTCATCCACGTGGCTGACACTGACAAAGGATTCACAAAGTGCAGTACAGGGTTACAAGATAAATCCTAAAGGGATTTGCCTGACCTTGTCAGATACAAAAGCTACATTTCTTGTAAATAGGTCCTGCTTTATCTTTTCCTTAACCATCCAGCAGAAAAGTATAAAAACAAAGTGTAAAAAGTAAAGCCATGTTAATATGCTGAGCTGCAAAAGGCTCAAGTCAACAACTTCTGACATTGCCAGTCTTACGGAAAACCCAATACTACTATGGACTACAGGACTATTGTGGAATATTTTGCTGAATTCAAACACCTATACTATTTAAATGTCAATGGAATACTCTTCTCTGACAGAATTAAACAAAAAAAGGGGATACAAATGAATGACCATTTTGTATTTGTATATTCAAAATAGTTAGGATAAACATACAGCTACGTTCTCTCAATTCAATGAATGGAAAGTTTTTTTCTAATAGTGTTTGTAGACAGATATCATATCTACATCTTCTACAATGAATAACCACCGAGCCAACAATATGCAATGCAGTAATTCTAGTAACTGTCCTACTAATCGGTTTGAAACTGTCTCATTGCTATTTGTTTCTCAATGAAATTATTTTTAAAAACGTATCCAGACATAAAAGCCTGCACAACCCCCCTGCACCTCAGTTTCCTCATCTGGGATACTGTCGCAGTACTTACACCATCAAGTCATTCTACAGGTTAGAGATGGGAAAAACCCTTAAGGGGCCAGAGCCGCGTGCAGTACAAAGTAAGTATTTCTGTTTGTTTGCTAGTTTCTCTCTCTCTCTCTCTCTCTCTCTCTCTCTCTCTCTCTCTCTCTCTCTTCCTTCTCTCTGTCAGTTTCTGTTGGGCACACGTATTGATAAGAAATGAGCTCCTTGTCACAAGGACACATTGCGAAGAGGACACCATGCATGGGTCTGTCATTGATGAAAAATATAGGAGAAGCGACAAACCTTGACTATTTGAGTGACAGCGGTTGCTTGGGATGGGACAGATCTGTATCTGTAAGTACACGATAATCAAAGGAAAGAAAGAAATGCTCAGGGGACTGTGGTGGTGCAGACCTTTAATCCCAGCAATGTGGGAGGCTGAGGCAGGAAGAGCAGAGTTCTAGCTGTACCTGGATGAATTAGCAAAAGTCTGTCTCAAAATATAAAATAAAAAAGGACAGTTAGAAGGCCTGGTGAGATATCTCAGCAGACTAAGCTCCTGTTTAGGCAAACCCAGGGACTGGGGTGCAATCCCCAGCACTGCGTGCCATACTGGTCCCCACCCCGGTGCCCTGAGCTGATGACTAAGTCCAGGGGTGGTGGTGCATGCCTGTAATCCCAGCACTGGGGAGGCTGGGACGGGAGGATCACTATGAATCTGAGCTGTGTAGTGAGATGCTAAACCAAATGCATAAATTAAAAAAAAAAAAAAAGGACTGACAACCTTAGGGTAGTGTCCTGGGTTCAGTCTCAGTCTTGCGTCCCAAATACTAACACATATGGGGCTCCTTTTAGGGGCTTTCTGGAAGTAGATAAGGGTGGTGGTTGCAAAATCTTGGGAGTGCACTCCAAGCTACCAGACTGTAGACTTTGCAATGGTTAAATGAATAGCACGGGAAATTTCATCTTAGTTGATCTTTGATGCTCCACTCTGTCGTGTGGATGTCTTCACTTTAGCTTTTCATATTAGTATTCACTTTTGGAAAAAAAAACCTTAACATTGCTGAGAAGGTAGATAAGGACAGAAAGTGAAGCAGCAGGTACCACCAAGTTACTGATGAGGGCGCACAGACATGATCTGGCTGTAGCAAGGCAGATCTTAAAGTGCGCTGAATTGAGTGCAGAAAGCAAAAGCACTCTTGCTTTTGTGAAAGAACACGGGAAGAGCCTCCAAGTCTGATGTAAAACAGCACACATGAGGGCTAGGGAGATGGCTTTGCAGTCTAAGTGTCTGCCTGGCAAGCGCAAGGACTCAGGTTTGATCCCTGGTACAGCCTAGGTACACTGTGCTGGCCCTGAAACCAGGCATGGTGGCACACGCCTGTTATCCCAGCACTGGGAAGGCTGAGACAGGAGGATCAAAGCTACCAGACTGTAGGCTGGTAGGACTGCAGCCCGAGCTGTGTAGTGAGACTCTGGACTAAATAAATAAATAAATAAAAGAATAGAAAAAAATATTATTCTCGCAGGGTGTGGTGACACAGACCGGTAAGCCTTTGAGAGGCAGGGGCAGGAGGACTGCCATGACAATGGGGCCTGCGTGGGTTATACAGTGGGCTCAAAGCCAGTGTGAACTCTGTCGTGAGCGCTTGACTCAAAACCAAAACAAAACTAAGTGATTCTTGTTTCGATAAGTATGCATGTATATATGAGTGTTCATCGTGAATACACCGATAGCTGCAAGCTAGTCAGTGTACACTGTTTCCTACTAACGGTGTTCAATGTTTCGCAAGACACGCACAGCAAAGAATATCGAGATGCCAATATGGTGGGTGAGGAAGCCGAGCTTCGGAGAGGTTACACATCTTTCCTAGAGTCACACAGCTCGTGGATGGTAACTGTGGAGCAGCGGGTGTAGTCTTCCATCCCAGCCTCATAACCACTTGGTCTTGGGGGCTGCTCTGGTTTATATCTGGATGCTGCCCAGAGCCTCACGCCCTCAGAGGGGGCTGGGGAGAGCAACCAGAACACAGGGGTGACAGACACATGGTGTTAGGAGGTAGGGCCCAGCGGGAAGAGCGGGTTCCTGGGCCCCCTGGAGTTGCATCACCCACCCTGGCTGCTGTGATGGGAGCACACCTGTGGCAGACCACGCAGAAACTGCAGTCTTTGCAAACTATGAGCCAAAGTAAGCCTGACTGCCCTTGAGCCACGGGTTTGGGTACAGAGCCTCAGCAACAAGAAGGCACTAGGGCAGGTGCCGATGCCCATACCTCAGGCACTTGTTGAGGGTTTGCTAGAAGAGAGAGAAGACATCAGAGGGTAAGCGAGGGCGAAGGGCCGCACCTGCTGTCCTTGAGCGTGGAGACTTCGGCATTGATGCTGCAAAGCTTCTGCCTCAGGATCCACAATGTCCCACCCAGGAGGACGGAGTTGATCTACAAAGTCAAGCAAAAGGCATTCAGGATTGGGAATTCCCAGGCACAAAACCCAGGCCAGTCCATCTGTAAAGACAGAACTCTGAGCCCCAGCGTCTCATAAACAAACTTAGAATCCAAGTTGTAAAACTACCTATGTTCACCACTTCCTATTACTGGGCAAAACACCTATGCCTTAAAGGTTTATTTTTCTGCTTGGCTGACCCTGAGGCAAACACAGCCTGACAGGCAGAGGTGTTTACGGTGTAGGGAGGCAGAGTGCCAGAGGGCACCAATCACCAAAGACCTTGTTAAAACTGCTTTTTTTTTGGTGGCTGACTCAGCCCACCCCCAAAGCACAGGGACCTGGGTTTGGTACCCAAAGTGCCGTGCCAGCCCTGCCCCCAGGTGTGTTCTGAGACAGCGATTGAGACTGGACGTAGTGGCACGGGCCTGTAATCCCAGCACCGGGGAGGTTGAAAACAGGAGGATCACTACGAGTCTGATCTGTGTAGCGAGGCCCCATACTCAACATGTAAAAAAAGAGAAATAAAACAAGTGAGAGCAAGCTTATGGATTGAGGACAATGTAAATCTGAGGATGTGACAGTGAATAAATGCCTGCTACTGTCCCCTTGGCTCTGGTCCCTTGTGGCATCTGCGGCAGCCTCCTTCATACAGTGGCAGCAGCCATTAGCTGGAGTCCAGTCCAGGTCCTGGAGCACAAGTGGACAATTGGTCCATAGACTTGGGCACTTACTTTCTTTGATGCCACAAAGAAACACAGTGTCTTTCCTTGGTACGCGAACCACCAAGGCGGCTCTGCCTTCGGTGTGTTTCAAGGTCTCAAGGGCATTCTCTACTCCATTCTTGAAGCACCGCTGATTGCTGCCAAGGACTACTATAGAATGACAGGGACCAGACTGTCCAGACAAGTACTGTCTGAATGACGCTGGAAACTGGGTAGACTCGTACTGCCTGCGGACACTATGTTTGTGCCTGTACGCCAAGTGAGCCATGCCAGATAGCAGTGGTCATGCAACTCAGCAGAGCAAGCTAAGGGTACCAGAGTGGTGTCATCTCTTCAATAAAACCCCCTCCCTACAATCACTGAATTTGGAGCATGGCCCCGTGGACTTTTGCCCAGAAGGCCATCACTGGCCACTTAAGTCCTCTTCTAGTGGTTCCCTGTATAGCCAACCACCAACCAGACTTTCAGAGAATTTCCCATCTGGTCTACTGCTTCCAGACCCTAGGTTATCTCCCTCCTCTTCATGGGCCTCATGGCAAACGCCTACATCCAACCACCACTGGGCATCCCAAGAGCTTTCTAGGAATTTTCCTGCCCAACCCGCTGTTGTTGCCTGCTTTTTCTTGATAAGATTTTCTTGATATATTTTAGATATACATAATTATCACATTCATCATAGAGAATTTGTACTTGAACGTGATATATGTATTCCTCTTTTCATATTTGACATTTGAGCCTTCCTTCCTCATTTACAAAAGCTGTTTCCACTTTTTCCTCTTTTCTCCCTTTCTTTTTCTTTGTTTTTTAAAAATTAGTCTTATTGAGAAACAAATAGCAATGAGACAGGTTCAAAACAGACCAGTAGGACAGTTTCAATAATTAATACATTGCATATTGTTTTCTTCATAGTGGTTAGGTGTGGTACAAGGTGCAGACATGATATCCTGTCCAAACACTATTAGTACTTTTCTCTGCTACTGTCCCCCAGCTCTGAGAAATGAGAAAATGAGAAATCTTTCTTCTCATTAAATTAAGAGATAGCCTCTTTAACAAATGGTGCTGGAAAAACTGGCTTTCTACATGTCCAAAAGTAAAACTTGACCCAGGTTTATCACCATGCACTAAGCCAAAGTCAAAAGTGGATTAAACATCTAAACATTAAAACAGAAACACTAAATCTCTTGGTAGGCAAAGTAGGAGGAACTCTTGAAGACATAAGGGTAGGCAAAGAGTTCATAAACAAAAATCAAATTGCCTGGGTAATACTTGAAAGGATTAACAACTGGGACCTCCTCTTATTGAGAAGTTTTTGCGCATCAAAGGAAATTACTAACAAAGTGAAAAGACAACCCACAAATTTGGAAAAAATCTTAACTAATAAGCAAGCACTCAGACAAAGGTTTGCTCTCTAGAATTTATGAAGAACTAAAAAAGATTAAGGTCTCAAAATTTAAAGACCCAACCCAGAAATGGGCATCCGAGATGAACACACACTTCTCAGAGGATGAAGTTATAGAAGCTTGTCCACTAATAAGTCCCACTTACTGTATTCTTTCCTATTAATGCCTCAATAAAACTCCACAGCCTCAGTACACCTGAACTTTAGAGGAGATGGTATCTGAGCACAAAGAAAATGTAACTGTCCTCCTAACCTGCTTCAAAACCATCTCATTGCTATTTCTTTCTCAATAAAATTAATATAAAAATAAAAGAAAATGTCACGAGTCATAAAATGTAAATGTAAAGCCAAAGATTATAAGAGAATACTTTTGAGAGGAAGGAAGGATTTCTCTACTGTGGCTTTGCTGGTACTTCCTGATCACCTGGCTCTCCTTGCTCCTTCTGAAAAATGCAACTCACAAAGTAATATGCTTACCACGATGATTGTGCAAACCGGACCCAGGAAGCTCCATATAAACCCTGTCTCTGTATTCAGCCAGCAGCTGTGGAGAGAAAGGAGCGGCGTGAGCAGGTGCCTCAGAGTCCTGACCTTGCGATTTGTCTTGTATCCACAAATGTGCTAACGGGAGCGGTACTGAGAGGTGAGATCTGACGGAAATTCTCACGGTGGACCAGGCTGATTTTGGTCTGAAGCATGGTGCATCCACTTTCAGGCATGCTACCAAGGCAGATGTTCCCAAAATGTTCACCCAGGGCCGGAGGTCAAGCTCCCTGCCAGCTCATAACCTTTGGAATCCCTTCTCCCTCTCTGCAAAACTCTACTCACACACACTATGTCACTTCAACCTCAGCTCAGATGCAGTGACCAAGACACCCCTCACCACCATCAGCTGAGTATCCTATCACAACAGCTGGGGCATCTCCCGCAGAGGTCACTGCACTTTTGAATGTTGTTTTTGGTTATTTTGAAATTGTGGCGATCCTCCTGCTTCGGCCTCTTGAATGCTGGAATTTCAGGGGTGTGAAACACTGCACCTGTGTTTTAGCACATTGTCAAATAGCGACTTTCTAGGTCAGACATCATCTTGTTCAGCTATTTGTGTATTTGCAGGTTTTCTTCCCTAGCTAGACTATTAGAATTTGGCACATGGCTGCTCTGGTCATCTCTGTGATAAACAAGAAACAGTGCCGGGCCCTCAGGAGCCAGCATCCCACAGTGATGGGAAAGAGAAAGGATCGCCTCTTTCTCTCAGGCCTCTTGTGCATTATTGTTGGCAACAGTGGAGAGATCCCTCAAACAGCCACAAACAGAAATTCTACTTGGCCTAGTTACCCCCCTTTCGAATATCTTCCTGAAAGAGAGGAAGTCACTGGGTCGCAGCATTTGCGTGTATACCCATGTTTAAGGCATCGCAATTTGCAAGAGGAACGTGATCAAAGATACCTATTTACCAGGGGATGGATGAAGGCATAAAGGAGAAGTGGCACCCATCCGCAGCTGTGACCACACAAAAGCCATGCTTCCTTGGGAATGACCACACCTGTGTTCCTTTAGCAATTAGAATACACGCGCGTGAGAAGGCACAAAACCAAGTTAGGCCATCCGTGAGCTCTGCCTGGAATGAATCTCAAGTAGCAAGGACTCCTGGGAAGGTGCGGTGTGGCACCCAAGGGGCGGCTCACGGTGGCTCGGAGACCGACAGTGATCGGCATCGTGGGCCTCAGCAGCAGCTCTCCGGGGAGGGGAGGGATGTCACTCACCGGTCCTGCATGCCGTAGCCCCGGGGCTGCGCGCCTGCCGAGATAATCACCAGCAGCGCTGGGAGCCCGTAGCCAACGGCACAGAGGTGCAGCGTCTTGATGTTGCGGGAGCTGAAGTAATTCACTACCTTCAGGTTCCTGACCATCAAGAACAGCATCACCGCCTCCACCAGCATCCAGAAGAAGCAGGCGAGGAAAAGGTAGTGCAGGAGCCCTGCGATGATGGCGCAGCCCGTCTGCGGAGGAGAGGCACACGCGTTGGGGCTGCCGTCCAGGGAGCGGATTGAGAGACAATGGGCAGGGTGGGCTCTTCTTTCCTCCACTATGTAGTACAGGGCCTGTAGGGTCTAACTACACAGCTGGGACTCGTAGTGATCCTTCGGTTTTCAGCCTCCCAAGTGCTGGGATTACAGGTGCGCACCACCACGCGTTCTCAGTTGCCGTCCCAGTGCACCCCGGGGGCGGGGCCAGCACGCCACGTCGGGGATTGAACACTGGTCTCTGCATCTGCCTAAGCAGGAGCTTTAATCCGCTGAGCTATCTGGCCAGCCCCAGGGCGAGCATTTGGACAGGGGTTCCCCCAATGACATCCACTCATTCCATCTGCAGGCCTCTGTGAGGGGAGCCCTTTATCTACTTTGTCTGTAGCTGAGGTTTCCCAGGATATATGAGCATAAGGGTTTTGGCAAAGCCAGGTACTCTGAAAACTGTCTAAAGAGGGCCGGCAGGATAGCTCAACAGTCTAAAGCGCCTGCTTAGGCAAGCACAGGGACCCGGTACCACATGCCACACCAGCCCCGCCACTGGGGCCGACTGAGATGGCCACACACACACACACACACACAAACTGTCTGAAGATGTGGGAGGATGGGATGGGGTTCAGCGAACCCCTGGACTGGCTGCTTGTTTCATACCCAAAGTTTTATGGATGCAAAGCCACGGCCACTTAGGTGGCATCAATGACAGCTTTCATAGCACATTGACAGGGAGGAGGGGTCAGAATAAGCTGTACTGTTCACAAGCGGAAAATATTCACTGACTCTGAGAGGCAGTTTGCACAGCTGCGGTCCACATGATGAAGTGGGTCCTAAAGCCTTAACATTTAAGAGGCCGGGAAGCTAAACCTTGCCCAGAGAGAACAGAACAGGGAATGCATGAAGAATGACCATCTCACCCTAAATACGATCAGACTCTTGGGGAGCGAGCCCAAGGGCCCACTTGGTGCCAGGCATGTGGCCAAAGTTCTTGCCCTTGTGGGGCTCTTGGTCCAGGGAAGGAGGTAGATACGTGACAAAAGGCACAACCCACAAGCACCATGGTTTGAAATGACTCCTGGGAGTAACAGAACATAGCGATGGCGAGGAGTTGAGACTCTCAGGTTTGCAACACGGTTTGTATCGTTCCTCTCTTGGGGTCCTGGGGGTGTCCTGTGCACTGTGGGTGCTTAGCAGCATACCCGGTCTCTATCCACTTGATGTCATTAGCATAAAGGCAAATGTCTCTGGTCACTGTCATGTATCTCATAACGGGTGACGCCACCCCGGGGGACAGAATCACTGGATACGATATAACTGAAGGGAACATAACTCGTTATGTGTTCAGAGACATGATTTTCAGCCGGCACCTACCACAAGTCCTCTAGTGAAGAGGGCAGGCGTGATGCCTGAGGGCACCCGTGTGCACAAAGCGTAGGGCAGGGGTGAGCAAAGATAGGGAGGTTACGGGGACACGGCCCGAGGGAGGCGGACCTGGTTGTTGGTCTTGTCTATACCGATGAGGAAGAGGAACTTGGCCAAGAAGAGGCACACACACAGGTGCAGGTGGAGGTAGGTATTGTGGTTGCGAATGGCGCGGCACAGTAGGAAGGTGGCGATGGCCAGGAGGAGGCACGCCAGGGAGATGACCATGCCCACGTGGCTGATGACATACAAGGAGAACGCCATCTGTCAGGAAGAAGATCTGCCGTTAGCCCCAGAAGAGAGTCACTGTTGCCTGCCAGCAGGCAGAAGGAAAAAAAAAAAAAAAAAAAAAACAATTACCCAGATCTCTGTCTTGGGAGAAAGAACTCAGGAAACTTTTCTCCCTCGGACACTCAGAACAAGTGACACACTGTATGTTCTCACCCATTTCAACCCAATGAAATTCTTCAGCACCCATTCCTACCCTGTCATATGCTCAGCTCCTGTGTTTCTGGGCTGGATGTCTAGTTTGTGTCTGGTTGTCCTCCCAAAGCCTCATGCAGTCATAGCGTGGGGACTTCTAGAGTTTGAGATTAACTCATGATGCACTGGAATTATGGATGGTCCATGGCAGGGATTATGGGTCTTAGTACTGCTGGGATTATGGATGTGTGTATTTCCCCCAGCTTGGGGCAGGCAGCCGGAATGTAACATAAGAGAGACAGAGAGACAGACTTCCTCTCTGTAGCTATTGCTGCTGTTGCTCCTCCCTTGTCCCTCTAGCTGTTCGCTGACCCTGTGGAAGGCTGCCCTCTGCCATGTGCAGCTCTGCCTTGGAGCCAGCTGAGTATGGACTGAAAACTTCCAGTAACTGTGAGCTAAATAAACTTTTCCAGCCGGGCGTGGTGGCGCATGCCTGTAATCCCAGCACTTGGGAGGCTGAGGCAGGAGGATTGTTGTGAGTTCAAGACCAGCTTGAGCTACAAAGTGAGCTTAAGGCCAGCCTGAACTGCATAGTGAGACCCTGTCTCAAAAAGACAAAAAAAAAAAAAAAAAAAAAAAAAAAAAAAAAAACTTTTCCTTCCTTCATTTTGGGTGTCGGGTATTTGTCTCAGCGAGGAGAGAAGAGAAACTGGGACAACATCCTAACATTTGGTTTCACAGAAAATTTTTGATTCCCAGCATGCAAGAGGTCATGACTTGGGTGAAGAATTCATGCAACAAAATCATTGACTGCTGTGTAGAATATTTTGAGAAACGTTACTCTTAGTTCTTTATAGTACTGGTGAAATGGCAGAAATCCCACCCCTTTGGTGACTACTACATAGGGTACTAAGCCTCAGTCTCACATTCTGTAAAATGTATCTGAAAATAATGGGCTTAAAATATAGTCCAGGGCACAATAGGTGTTTCTGAAATAGGACTTATTTATCTTACTGTGTGTTTCTGATTTTATATTTGATTCCCTGTCTTCCCTACAAGATTATGAGTTCCTAAAGGACAGGAGCCCACTAAACTCATGATGTCTCCTACGACACCCAACACCACAAGGAGTGCTCATGAACTCTTTGTCTGGAAGCATCTTGGTTCACAGACAAAGGCATTTGGCAAAAGTTAGTTTGGGATTTTTTTTTTTTTTTTTTTTTTTTTTTTGTGGAACTGGGGATTGAACTCAGGCCCTTGTGCTTGCCAGGGAAGCGCTTATTCCACTGAGCCATCTCCTGCCCTAAAAGTTAGTTTTGGTCTGCAAACTCTACACCAAGTGACTGACATGACTGGCCATCTTTCTCTCACGAACACAAATGTGACCGTCGTTTTCAGAATCTCAGAATAAATTATTTCATGAACCGAGGCTCCATGGTATACTTCCTCTGGATTTCAGGGTGTACTCAGGAACCCAGAGAAAAGGTCATTAGTACTGACCGTAAGCTCCCCGGAGGCCATGATGACGGCCAGGTTTGCCACGCGGTTACAGCTGCAGGTTGTGTGCGTTTCCGACTCCTCAAGGGTCACGCAGCCGGATGGCGTCCACCTGCCATCCTCAATGTCTGTGTTCCAGGAAACACAGATGGCCTTGTCGAGCTTGCGCTTTGGCTGAAAAATCAGAGGATCAAATGGCCTGAGAATTTCTCTCTAGTAGATTCCCTGTGACCAACCTCAAGAGCCACTGGGGGCCAGAGATACAGAACAGAAAGGCACAATCCTATTTCCATGTGCAGAGACTTCCTCCCGGATGCTACTGCCGACACTGTGGGAGCCACAAGAAAACTCCTCGTTCGATCAAATCTGGGCTGAAGCTGGCCGCATGGTTATTCCATTAGTCGTTCAGCCATTCGCTGTGTTTTTACTGGGGTGCCTTCCCTGGTGGTGCTGTACACAGGAGATACCACAGGCAGAACAGACTCGGCCCAATCCCCCGTGGAATGACAACGCAATGAGAGGAGAAATAGGGAGCACCTGCCTGGCAAGTGCAAGGAGCTGGGCTTGTTCCCTGGTACCACATGGTGTGCTGGCCCAGGTCCCCAGGTGCACTGTGCTGGCCACTGAGATGGGGTGTGGTGATGCACGCCTGTGATGCCAGCACTGGGGAGGCTGAGGCAGGGGGCACACTACAAGTCTGAGCTGCGTAGTGAGACCCTGCACCAAATAAACTTAAAAAATTAAAAAAAATAGTTACTGAAAAAAAATAGTTACTACAGATTGTCAACAGCCAGGCTACGCTGAAACTATGGTTATTGTTAACTGTACTACTTTAGCGATGGTGTCATACCTGTTAAAATCAGTTTTTTCCATATGATGGAAGTTTCTATAAACTATTCGTTGTTTTTTTTTTTTTTTTTTTTTTTTCTTTGTAGGACAACACTGTGATTTTATGGAGTTATAATCATCACCTAATCCAATACCAAAGGACTTAGCTGTGCGCTAAATACACACTTGTCATCCTCAATGTACTGGAAAGGCAGGTTCTTGGGATAGATGCAATATCAAAACCAGGGGGCTGGGGAGATGGCTCAGGAGAATAAGTGCTTGCCTGGCAAGCACAGGGCCTGAGTTCAATCCCTGGTTCTGCAAAAAACAAAAACAAACAAACAAAAAACCCTACATCTAAAAGACATTCCTGAGGGAACAGATATTTCTTAGGTAAACCTCATTACTAAGGAAAAAGCAGTCTACCCTAAGAAATCTACAATCAATATCACAGAAAACAAAATAAAGTAAAAAAAAATAGAAAATGACAAGATGTAGAAGCAAAATGCAACCTCAGGTCAATAGCTGACCCAGTAAAAGTCCAGAGCAGAATGATATAGAGGAAATCAGAAGCCAACCCCTGGAACTTTCTGAAATGATAGCAACAGAAGTGCAAAGACAGACCAGGAGTAGAGGCACTCAACTGTAATCCCAGCACGGGGGAGGCTGAGGCAGGAGGATTGTGGTGAGTTTGAAGCCAGCCTGAACTACACAGTGAGACCCTGTCTCAAAAACGAGTGAAAAAAAAAAAAAACCAATGGAAGAGGCTATAGGATAAATAATCTTCAAGGAACACAAATGACAATCAAAATAGACAATTATCTTTGTTTTTCATTTTATTTTACTCATATTTTTGGTACAGAGTCTTGCTACACAGCTCAGACTCATAGCGATCCTCCTGTCTTCAGTCTCCCCAGCACTGGGATTATAGACGCGTACCACCACGCCCAGTCTCAGTGGTCAGCTCAGCGCACCCGGGACAGGGCTGGCACAGCATGTGGTGCTGGGGGATCAAATCGTAGTCCCTGTGCTTGCGCAAAGCAGGAGCTTAGTCCAATGAGCTATCTTGTCGGCCCAAGACTGTAAACCAGACAGACAAATAGAGCGGCTCTGAAAATGATGGAAACCATAAATCCTCAAAGTAGGAAAGAAATGGAATCCATGAAACAGATCAAAATAGAAACCCAGGAGATTAAAATCTCCATTGAAAGAATATGCAATGGATTGAATGAAAACAAGGATAGAAATCAGATGTAGAAGAAAGGGTTTTGGCTAGCAACCGTGAAAAGAAACAAATGTTAAAAATAGCAAGAGACCATGGAAAATCAATCTAACAGCTACAAGACGAATGAAAGAATAATATAAATTGATTGGAGTCAGGAAGAAAGCTGGAGAACTACGCAAAAGCCATAAAAAAACCTCTTCACAGAAATAATGGTAGAAAACTTCCCAAACATGGATAAAGAATTTGACATACAAATAAATGAAGCATATAGAACTCCAAATAACCATGACCGCAGGCCTATAAGATATGCTTCAATGAACACGGAGACATAAAATAATGGTACGCAAGTGACCTGCCTTCATCTCGCCTAAATCTAACCCCCTGCTGAAGGTAGCAGCACTACATAGAGATACAAGAGCTCACTCTTCTCCAGACAGCTTTGGGGAGATGGCTTGTGTTACCAGAAATCGTAGAAGTGGCCTGCTGTAGTGGCTCCTACGAAACAAGAAGGATAAGTCCACAACAGCTTATTATATACTGGAAAATACAGGGAAGATTCAGAAGTTTTCCAACACACAGCAATGGTACATATTGCAGGAGGTACATACTAATTGCATTTGCCCTCATTGGATCATTACATATTATCAAATTATCGTGCCATGCCCTGTAAATACGTACAACTATATTGTGCCAGTTAAAAGCTTTTACATAGATTGGATTCGTAGTGATCCTGCTGTTTTCAGCCTCCCAGGCACTGGGGTCACAGGTGTGCTCCCCCACGCCCAGCCTCACTCACAGTCTCAGTGCACCCCAGGGGTGGGGCTGAGTTAAAAACTTTAAAACCTGCTTCAAACATCATGTCAAGTATACATGTACCAAAAAGTACCACATGCTACTCTTCTAAATTATGCAATTATGACTTTGTGTGTCATTTTAAAATTAATTTCAAAACATTTTAAGAGACCCAAAGAAAGACTCTTGGAGTAATGCACAGGCACTGAATCTCAGCTGCCCCGGTGTCAAGATCCAGGTTGCATATTTTACTATAATTTTATAAGCTGTAACCTTTTAAGACAGTAAAGGTGCATGAGATTTTTTATTTTGCCACCACTGCTCTTAGCTGAACCTATGTTTATTTGAAAATAAAAAGTTTAATTTAGAAAAATGAGAGCTGCAGCCACTGGGAAAACGGGAATTTCTTCGTAGGTAGACTAGACTCGGTGCAGAGCTTTTTACAAACCTGGGTGTTTTCCAGAGTGTAAACGATGGGTTTTGTGAAGTTGTCTTTTCTCTCCCCAGTCATGATACCGCCAACCACTCGAGAATTCATCCGCAGCTTCCTCTCCCTGGTGTCCCAGCGGGCCTGAGGGTCTTCGAAGAAGTGTTCATCTAAGACAGAGTCCATGTTTGCAAAGGAGACAAAAGCCACTCCGGTGGTCCCTGTTTCAATGAGATACATTGGGGATAGTCAGTGAAAAAAATGGTTGGAAACACTCTTGAATATACCATGCACTGAAAGTGGCTCACCCCGAGGGCCGAATTAGCAGTGAACTGAATCAGGGACCTCTTCGGGCCCATTCAGGTCCTTTTCTTTTTTTATAAAGTACCAGTAGCTCTTGTCTTGAGAAATTTCATCTACATTTAAGCATAAATTAGAATTTTCACTTGAAAAAAGGCAGTGCAGTCAGTCGTGGGGTTAAGCTCTCCTTGCACCTGGAGTGTGTCCCTGTTTGGTCTCTTTTATGGGTTGGGGCTGTCCCTCTAGACACTGGTGATCACCAGGGAGGCCTCCTGCCCCCTCTGGCCCAGCCCTTCCCACGGGCCACAGCAGGACCTCTCAGATGCCCCCGGAGACACCCCCCACACACACACTGAGTAGTGTCCATCTCTTAGTTGTGCTCCTTTCTTTCATTAATCGAGGTCTCCTAACCTGGAACTTGGAGAGTTTTCTTTGTTTCTATTTCATCCTAAAACAGACCCTTCCTCCTTCATGCGCTCTGCCAATCTCTTCCACTTCTGCCTTCAGGAGCCTGAAATCTACCCCGGCATCTTGTTCCAGCTGCTGGCTGCTCCGAAGTCTCCCTCTCACACCCGCCCTCTCCCCCAGAATGCGTCCTCTGCCTACACTGCGGCCAGAAGCCCAGCTCCACAGAGGGCTGCAACGCTGCCTGTGCTCGGGGAAAGTGCGGACTGACAGACTGGCTTCAAATACCCTCCACCTCCTTTCTCACTCCCCCCCAACATTTCTGCCTCTCTGTCCCTATCCCACTTTTTAGATCCATGAATAAGCCAAGATTTTTGTTGTTTCTTGAGGCAGGGTCTCACTACACAGTTCAGGCTGGCCCTGAGCTCACTTTGTAGCCCAGGCTGGTCTCAGACTAGCAATTGCCTTAGCCTCCTGAGTGCAGGGATTAGAGGCGTGCGCCACCCACACTCGGCCACTAGTTTTTTCTCTCTATAAAGACCTGTCCCTTGTACTACCTAAGATATCTCCTTCTTCTTTCTCTGCATATTCTGCAGGATTTAGTTGAAGTATCTCTTCCCACATTTCATCCTGTCCTGTGACACTGAACTATTCCTGACAGAATTAATTGTGGAGAAAGGACAGCCAACTGGGTTGTATTGTACACAGTGCCTAAAATATTTACCTGCTGGCCTTCTAGGGAAAAAGTGTACCTGGTCTGCTACGGGTGAGTGTTGTCCAAATGAAATATAGTATAGGCCATATATATAACTTTAAATTTTTCAGGAGCCACATTTTAAAAATGTAAAAAAAAAAAAAAACTCAAGAAAAAATAGTTTCAAGAATATATTAAGTCGATATCCACAAAATGTCGTGTCAAACTGGAAATCTGAATTTTTTAAAACATAAAACTAGGGCTGGGGAGATAGCTCAGCTATCTGATTGATTCTGCAGTATGGCGATGAGTAGCATGCTTTATTATAGGAAAAACCTAAGGAAGTAAGCATATTCTCACCCCAACACTGGTAAGGAAGTATAACAGATGCAAGTTTTGTTTTGTTTTTAATAAATGCTGTTGCCAAGGGCCATTGACAGGAAAGGCAGCTTATGAAGCCACACTGCACACCCTCGCCCACCATGCTCGCTGGACCTAGAGCCATGCCCCTCTGGGTCTTCCCCGGAGTCAAAGTGCCCATCACTGTTCAACCTTTTGAACCAATTCAGGGCCAATTCAGGAGACTGAGGCAGCCTGCATGGTGCACCTAGGCACACCCATGAAAGATGACTTCCAGAGCTGATGCAGAGAATGGCAAGGACCACGGAGCAAGAGTTTTTAGAGTGAGGGGGAAATATTTTGAGCTGTGTGGGGCCAGGGGTATCACCAAGGGGCTCAGTGCCTGCCTGACGAATGCAAAGCCTTGAGTTTGATACCTGATTCCAGAAAGCAAGCAAGCAAGCAAGAAAGAAAGGAAGGAAGGAAGGAAAGAAAGGAAGGAAAGAAAGAAACGGTTTTCTCTTGTGATAATTTTTAATATAGATATCCATCATATGTTTAGACCTCCATCTTGTACATAGACTGCCTAGATTTAGCTGTCCCACAAAGCATATATACTTCAGAATATCATGAAGTCACTTTCAAGCAAGAAAAAAATGAGGTTAGAAATATATTTTATTATATTTTGTTTTAAATCAATTTAAGTGTAAAAACGATGAGCACTGTATTTGTTCGCTTTTTGGCACAAGTCCACAGTGTTCGTGGAACTCTGAACTCCACTCAGTCCAGCTTGGTCACATTTCCAGTGCCCAGTAGTTAAATGTGGTCAGTTGCTACTATACTGGGCAGGAAGGGCGCCAATGCTACTGTTGGGTGACATTGTGTTTGTAAAACTGGACTTCCTCTGCAGACAGAAAGCTCCCCAAGGACACTGGCTGTTTCTGCCCCACCAACCCAGCTGCCAGCCACCTGGATGGTCGTGATGCCCCTGGAGGTGATAATAAACACCCCAGGTGGGAGGTGCCCATCGCATGGGCCTCAGGAGTGTGTCTCTGCTTACCTGTGCTTTCAGATTCTTCAATGGTGGAGCACCCAACATTCATCGCGTCCCCTTTGGCTTTCAAGAGAAAGGACACGTTCTCTTTATTGCATTCCTCATCGATAACTTTGCTCTGGATGTCTAAAAGAGAAGAGAGCGCTTGTGTGAAGACATTGTGAAGGTGTCTTAGTTTTCTCTCTTTTGCTGAGACAAAAATATCTGCCACCCAAAGTTATTTAGCTCACAGTTTGTAGAGGCTTTAGTCCAAGACAGGCTGTCCCTAAATAAGGGTGGCACGTGGCAAAAGGGTGATAGTTCATGGAAGTGGAAGGCACCAAAGGCAACAAGAGTAGGGGGAGAGAGACAGAGATGGGCAGGTAGAGACAGAGAGAGAGAGAGAGACAGAGATGGAGACAAAGACAGAGACAGAGACAGACAGAGACACAGAGAAACACACACTGTGTTCAAGCACAGAGATACAGAGAGAAGGAGAGAGAGAGAGAGCCTTTTTCTGTCCTGTATATGGGCAGTGCTAATCCAATCCGTGGGCTGACCAGCCATCGCCCACCCTTAATCTCAGCTCATCCCAGCGCTGCACTGTGAGTCAGCCACACAGTCTAGATTCAGCCACCTCTAAAAAAAAAACCTCCATGACCACTTGAGATGTGGGGGGACAGCTGGCCACAAAGCACAAGAAAAGGGTTCTGGGTGGGTGTCTGTCCAAGATAGGCCCACATTCATTCTTGAAAGCAAGGACAAGAAGGGACAGGTTGCTTTGCCACAGGGCAGGACCTGAGATGTCAGGAAGAGAGCAGCCTCATGGCCCTCCACCCCGGGCTCCCAGAGGGGTGGCACTGTGTGGCAGTCTCTTGACTGTGTAGACATCTCTCAAGGCGTGGTCTCCCACCCGCAGCACTACTGAGAAGGTCCAGAAAGTGGAAGAGGCTGTGGGGACGGGACCTCAGGGTGTATCTAAGAGCCAAGGGCGCACTTCTAGCCCGAGCCACACCCTTCCCAAATGCACAGCTAATGGGGATTGTTCTGCATTGAGCCAGATTTGCTCTGTAGGGAATAGAGGATTTTGGGAGTGGCTGAGCGAAGCCTGCAAAGGACATCTGCAGAGCATCTCACTGCCAGGGTCTCCCCCCAAGCGCAGCACCCCAGGCGGTTTGGCCCCCAGGAGTTACCTAAGTGCTTTGTGTGGACAGTCTGGCTGGCATTCTCCGAAGACGTCAGCAAGGCTGCCAGTGTAGTGCTCTCCACACTCTCCAGGAGGGCTGTGGCCAGCATGGACTTCTCTTCCTTAGTGAACTTGGTCCACGTGGATGTTTGTTCGAGCACAGAGGCGAGTTTCTCAGCCTTACTCTGCAAGAAAAGACGCGTTAGTGTCTTCTATGTCTCCCTTCCACCCTTACTCTTCCACCTTTTAAAATTCCTCCTCTTCCTCCTCCTCCTCCTCCTCCTTCTCCTCCTCCTCCTTCTCCTCCTCCTCGTCTCCCTCCTGTGCCTTCTCCACCCCCTCCCCCATCACATTCATGAATTAACGCCCAGAAGCACAGCCAGAAAAAGGAGGAAAGAGCCCACGTCTACCTCCATTTCCTGGCTCGAGGGGTCCCTTTGGGAACACAAATTCATGCGGCCTTTATGAACTGCAGCAAGCTAGCACTTCTAACAACAGAAACTGCACATAATTTTTGACCCAGAATTTGCTCTTCTAGAAATTAATCATTCCACAAATCCTTAAAAAACTGTGCAAAGATCTTGTTCAATGATATTCATTTCCAGGTGATTTCTGGAAATCCTAGCTGTCCAACAAACTGATTGAATTAAGGAAGATGAAAGTCAGTTGGGAGAGTCGACGGCTGGGAAAGAAGAATGTTGCAGTGCGTGTTTATGCATGAGCAAGCACGAAGGGCCTCAAGTTATTAAGAGGGTGAAATTATGAGTAGTAGGGATGTACTGTCTCGTCGGCCTTAATAATAATCAACTGAAAGATTTATATCTATGGCATGTATGTTTCTGGTCCATGAAATGAGAATAATGCACACTTGTTATGAGCCAGATATTGCGAGCAAGTGAGAGAGACAGAGACAGAGATAGAGAGATAGAGAGATGCAGACACAGAGAGAAACAAGAGAGGAAAATAGAAAGAAAAGAAAAACACACAGAGTATATATATTTGTTTAATATTGAGACTATACCTATGAAATTGTGGCAATTATTTCCTGGTTTGGTGTGAAGAAACAAAAATTAATGCCTAGTAGATGTAATAAATTCTGAGCTTTTCCAGGCCAACACCAGCGGCTGAATTCTTAATCACTGCCCCAAAATTTCATACAAAAACACTCAAGGAATGAATCACGTTCCTTGGTTTTTTTTTTTTTTTTTTGGCACTTACAAAGTAAAAAGAGAGAGACACACATAACTAACTGCTAATGTTGGCTATATGTGAGAAATACAGTCAAGACGTGAATGGCAATAAAGCAGCAATAGCAATGTCAAATTGATCCCCTTATTGGTATAATTTTCAATAAGTTGAATATAACTTGTGATCCTAACCCACACCAAAAAACGCATGAAAAGAACTCACAGCCTAATAAATTGAGGAGAGAAATAAATCAATTCCCATCACATCATAAAGGATATTATACAGGAATGTAATTATGGGGAAAAGCTTCTACCTATCAGAATTAGATGGCAAAAACACAAAGGATTTCGACCAAAGTGGGATACTGTGAAATCACAGAGTTGACTGTCCACAGATTCTCCGCAGGAAGTAACATCCTGCCTGTCAATCCCACCCGCGAAGGGCGTGAGTCTTGGATCCACCTCCTCTACCAATGTGGCAAGAAAACCCTATCCAGAAGCACCCCAGGAGGGCCGGGAAGATGGCTTACTGGAATAAGTGCTTCCCTGGCAAGTGCAAGGGCCTGAGTTCAATCCCCAGTTCCACTAAAAAAAAAAAAAAAAAAAAAAGAAAAGCACCCCAGGTGAATGTGGACCCTGACTCTATGGCGGAACAATTGGATACAATAGAGCACCATAAAGTCTTGGAAATTCCAATCTGATTTATAATTTTAAGAGGATCAATTTTCAAGAATGTGGCAGCTTATGAACTGTACTGTTTGCAGAATCTGGATGAGAATATGCTTAGAATATATGGAATTTGACATCAATTGAAGGCCGTGGTGACCAGAACTGCTGGGTTTACAAATCTTCCTCACTAAGCATTTGAAGTATGGGGGGGAGCTAAGGCTATTTGTAAGCAGCGCCAGCGGGATGGCTCAGCGGACTGAAGTGCCTGCTGAGGCAAGCTTAGGCCAACGCAGGAGCTATGGGTCGGTCCCCAGCGCCACATGCTATGGCAGCCCTGCCCGCAGGATGGGCTGAGCTGGCCAGAGTTTGGGTGTGGTGGTGCATGCCCGTAATCCCAGCACTGGGGAGGCCGGAGGCAGAGGATCACCACGAGTCCAAGCTGCGCAGTGAGGCTCTGCAACAACCAAATACATTAAAAAAAGAGAAAAACTATTTGTAAAATGCTCCAGGGAATTTAAACAGGGTCAAATACTTAAGGAAATTCAGTCTGAAAACTATACACCTGCACACTGAGTGGACGTGTTAAAATAATTTTCTACTAGCCAAATTATACATGAAAGTTCAGTTCTTATTTTCATAACAAAACGACCAAAGTATATGTTTTATTATTCACTAGAAATATTTAGAAATAAAATAGAATGCATAAATCCAACTCACAGGTGTAAGAAAAGCTAGGCATTAATTCCTACAATGGTGTTGGCCTAGAAGCTTCTGGGCATGTGTCATAGGGGAGACTCCAATCCAATTAGCTAAAAGAATTGTAAGTAAGTGTTCATAATGATTTTATTCAGAACTGCCAACATCTGGAAATGTCTCATCAAAGATGAATGGATTAGCTTGGCATGGTGGCGCATGCCTGTAATCCCAGCATACTCGGGAGGCTGAGGCGGAAGGACTGTTGTGAGTTCAAAACCAGCCTGGGCTACCAAGTGAGCTCAAGACCAGCCTGAGCTGCATAGCAAGACTCTGTCTCAAAAAGACAAAAAATTTAAAACAAAGATGAATGGATTAAAAAATATGTGGTCCCCTTCATGAAAAAAGATGCCACTCGGCCACAGCAAGGGATGACATCCGTATTCATGCCTGATGCAGAAGGACCTTGAGGATTCTACGCTCAGTGAAAGCAGTTAGAAAAAGGGACAAGAACTGTGTGATGCCTCTCACGGGAGTCCACAGAGTGCAAAGTACCCTGGTGGGTGCCAGAGGAGGAGATGGGGACCGAGCGCTTGAGGACCGCAGGGCTCCTTCTGGGGGCAGGAGCTGGAGGATGGCCTAAAGGACTGGACCTATCAGGTCATGTTGGATGTGCAGCGCTGTGAGTGTCCTAAGCGTCCTAGGGGTCAATAAAAGGGAATCGATGTACTGGTGAACGTACACGCAATTCTCAAAGGCATGATGCTTAGGGAGAAAAAAAAGTCTCGTAAGGGTGCGTACTATAGGATCCCATTAACAACACCTCAGAGACAGATGTCAGGGGGAGCAGGTGAGAAATTTATAGGGCTAGAGGAGAAGGATACTTCTAGATAGAAGAGAGAAAGGTCAAGGAAAACTTCGGAGGACACAAAAGTGGCTGTGTCCTCGTTGGTGGCAGTCCCACAACTCAGTTCAGGTCCTCACAGAACCTACAATCAACGTCCAAGAAGCTAATTTTTTTTTTCTTTTTTGTCTTTTTGAGACAGGGTCTCACTATGCAGTTCAGGCTGACCTTAAGCTCACTTTGCAGCTCAGGCTGGGCTCGAACTCACAACAATCCTCCTGCCTCAGCCTCCTGAGTGCTGGGATTACAGGCATGCACCACCACGCCCAGCTCAAGAAGCTAATTTGAGAGGACTCTGGTTTTACAGCTCTCACAACTACAGTAAGGGAAAGGTGAAATCCCAGTGTCATGGTTACGAGGAGGACTCTGCACCCAAAACAGCTGCAGGATGTTAGAAACTGTAACACAATGGGTAATACCCCCCCCTTGGTACCTCCAGGGACGCGACGGTAGTTTTGTTGTCACAGGCATCATCCAGGATGCTGAGGGTGGTATTCATGAAGCCACAGAAGGAGACCTGCACCCACCAAGGAAAGAGCCCCTGTGAGCACCAGTCAGTGCTCCCCAGGTGCCACATCCACAGCCGGGGGCCACCCAGCCAAGCAGGTGGGGTGGCCTGAGCTCCCGAGGCTCTAGAATCCACCTGGAAATAAAACTCAACAGATGAACTGCTTTCGCAAGAAGTGAGAGGAACCGTGGGAAGTAGACAGAAGAATGTTGGGTAACCCGTCCTGCAGCATGGTTACGCAGGAGGAGTAGGTGCTCACGGTGTCCACCATGGGAGAGCAGGTGGTTCTCAAGGAACCAGGGCACAGTGTCTGAGTAACTAGAAAAGACTGAGGCTCTCAGTGCAAGTGACAAAGAGAGGGAAGGGCTTAGGGTCCTGACTTGATCAGTAAATGCTGAATGCTTATGTTGAAGTAGCACACCGTACCCCAGTAAGAGGCACCATAGTATGCACTAATAAGAATTAAATTAAGTTTAGAAACTCATCAAGGGGCTGGGGGGATAGCTCAGTAGAATAAGTGCAAGGTCCTGAATTCAATCCCCAGTGCTGCAAAAAATAAAAATAAAAAAAAGAAAGAAAGAAATTCATCAAGTTATTTGCTGTAAATGAACCCATTACAACTGCATTCATTAGGTACAAAATGATATAGCCACAGATATATATTCTGTGAAGATTAAATCCACATAATGAACATATCCCTCACCTCAAATGTGTATCATTTTTTGCAGTAGGGTCATTTGAAATTCACTCTCAACAATTTGGTTTTTATTTTTTGTTTTTGGTGCCAAGGACCAAACCCAGGGCTTCCAGCTTGCTAGGCAAGCATTCTACTGCTGAGCCAAATCCCCAGCCCCACTCTCAACAATTTGAAACATCCAATAGACTATTATTAACTACAGCCACCTCACTTGTTCAACGGACATTTAAAAATTTATTCCTTTTATATACCTATGACTTTCTATTCTTTCACCCCTATTTCTGTATTAATACACACACACATACACAAACACACACACTCCATTCCCCTCTCTTCTATGAATCTGATTGTTTTAGATTGCATGTCCAAATGGGAATCTTAAGAGTCTGCTTTTCTATGTCTGGCTTACCTGTCTGAAAATAATGTCCTTAATTTCTATCCATGTAGTAAGATGTGCCGGATTTTCTCCTTCTTTAGGGATGACTACTGTATCACTGAATTAAAAGCACACTGCCCTTAGTTTTCATAATTACAAGAAGCAAACAGTAGAACTCCTTCTTTTTTTGAGCAAAAAAAAAGGGAAATGGGTGAAAAAATGGTCCAAATTGAATATGACTTAGCCAGAGAAAGCTTTTCTGGAACAGGTAGCAGCTCAGGTAAACCCAATTTACCAGTTGGGTAAATCGAAAACCTAATGGTAATTGAGAGAAGTCAGACACTGCCGGCAAAATGTTGTACCATTCTGATTCGAGGAAATATCAGGAGTGGGCAAATCCCCGGGACAGAGAACTGAACCCCCAGGAGTGGTGGAGGAAGGAAAGCAGATCCTCGAGAATGGGATCTCTTTTCTGGGTGAAAGAAAAGCTCTGGGACCAGCTAGTTATAATTTCTGCACAACAGTGTGAATACACTCGACGCCACTTAACTGTACACTCTAAAATTGTTTTAAAAATAGTAAATTTTATTATGTTGAGCCTGTTTTGTCAAAATTCAATTTTGCTAAAATTAGATAGAAAATCAGTGGCTCCTGACTGGGTGTAAATTCCAGGGCTAGTTTGTAAGTTCCTGTGCAGACTGGTGACATCAGTTGCTGAGGGTGACCTGAAATGTTGCTGACTTTGCTGTCTCATCAGGGGATCAGCACATCTAAGTTCCTTCTCTTCCCAGACTCCCTTGCAGCTATACTTGACCATGTGACTAATTTCTAGCCAACATGCAGATCCAGAAGTGTCACGTGGCATAATGGTAAAGCAAAAGACTGTGCCTTTTACTTCTCCCTCTCCTCCTCCTGCCAGCTAAAAGGCAGATGTGATTGCAGGAGCTGGAGCAGAACCACAAAGCAAGAGAAGGATTTTTTTTCTGGCTGGCTCAGAGCTGGGGATCGAACTTCAGCACCCTGTGCCTGACTGCATTTGCATGAGTGGCTCTTAAACAGCTGAACCATCAGGCACCTCACAAAGCAAGAATGTTGTATTGGTAGTGACAGTGTTTGAGCCACCAAATAAGCTCTCCCTTGTGGGCTGTCAGGTTGTTACAGACCTGCTGTCTTAGGACACTATTATTTCCAGTTTTGCTAAGACTGCAAAAACAACAACCCACTGAAGAGGCCTCTTGGCAAACCTCGGCAACCAGGACCTTTCCCCAGTACTTACGTAACTAGGGTCCACAGCTGACCCTTCTTGGCAGAGCTGGACCTGTTCGTTCTTGGGAACCAAGTCTTTCCTACATTTGAATGGAACCCCTAGGAGGTGAACAAAAGCAACCAAATCAAACTGCGATCACAGGAAGCGAGGAATGAAAGGCAAGCCTGCCCCCCCCCCCCAGCTCCCTGGGGAGGATCTGCCCTGCTGGGGTCACAGGGCGCAGCAGTCAGGGTGCAGTGGCTGCTTTTGAGGCTACTCCAGCCTTGGGGCTCTGAGGGAAAGCAGCAAGTCAGAAAACGGTGAAAAGAATGACAGCACTTCCCACAGGGCTCCCAGAGAAGGGAAATGATGGCAGGTACATTTAGAGTGGCTTACCCGGAGGGGCGATTTGTACGTAGGAGAAAAAAAGAAAGGAGGACACAGGAAGTTGGACTGGGGACTGTTCAGCGGCACTGATGACATTCTTGTCCTCATTTGAGAAGGGCCTCAGCCACGTTTGTTTTATGAGATGTCTTGCAGCCACTTGAGGATATATTTTTAATGTCTAGAAATCTCATCATTTAAATTTTTAAGTGCTGCATGGTCTTCCATCGCTCTTGAGGATAACAGGCTCTAGACTGCTGTGCATGGCACCCATGGCCCTGGATAATCAGGGCGCCACCCGCAGCATCAGACACATCTGCCCCACGTATGCCCGTTGTCTGCACGAGCTCAGGTCCTCAGCACCTGCTCTGTCCTCATCTGGATGGTGCCTACTCCTCCCGGGAGCCACTGCTGGAATGTCACTTGCTCAGGGTATATTAAATACCCCATTATTTGCCTCTAAACCTGCTTTACTGTGCTATTTGTTGCATTCCTCTTGGTTAGTATTACAAACGAGGTCTGTGCTCTCTGGATCCCGTCCTTGACCATAAGCTACACAAAAGCAAGTAGTATGCCCATCAAAATCAGGACTGAGGGGCTGGCTTGATATCTCAGTGGACTAAAGTGCCTGCTTAGGTAGAGCACAGTGGCCAGGGTTCGATCCCCAGAGTGCCGTGCCAGCTCTGCTGAGGGGCGCACTGAGATGGCAACTGAGACAGGGAGTGGTGGCACGCACCTGGAATCCTAGCGCTCGGGAGGCTGAAAACAGGAGACTCACTATGAGTCTAATCTGCATAGTGAGACCCTCTCCTAAATACAGAAGGAAAAAAAAATACCAGGACTGAACTGAATGCTTCATGCAGAGGGACACTAAATATTAATTAATAGTTGATCCACAAATAATTTTTCAAATGTGTGGATTAATGAGTGAGCAAAAACAGAGAAAGTATACGAGGATGAGGAGAAAGTGAGAGAAAAGAGCAGAGATTTGATAGAAGGAGGATTTTGCGAGGCAAGCAAGACAGCAGTTCCATAGCCAACACACGCAAGATGCTTACTTCTGCAGCTGAAGTTGCCATGTATCTCGGAGCCCTCCGGCTTGGGCCGGAAGCCCCGGGAGCAGCCGCAGCTGTAGGAGCCTGGGACATTGGTGCAGACAGAATGTGGGCCGCACGGAGACGGATCTTGGGAGCACTCATCCACATCTGCAAAGAGTTCAGGGAGATCAAGAATCTCGGAGGAACGAGGCAGAGCTTCTTTTCTGGGGAAGCTGTCAGGCCAAATCTCCATTCACCTTCGCATTTCATTTCTTGGTCTGTGAAATTCTGTTGTCCGATGCTTGGCGCGAAGCCGGGGTGGCAGTTGCAAAAGTAGCTCCCAAAAGTGTTGGTGCAGGTGGAGTTGGCGGGACAGGAGTCAACACACTCGTCGATGTCTGTAAGGCAGAGATTGGGGGTGAGGCAAGAGGTGGCCGTGTGCCCAGTGAAGCCCTGCTTTCCCTTCCAAAGAAGGTTGTCGACTATCCTTGTGAAGGGGGTGTGCACGATAAGTGCATCATTTGGGCCTTGGTATTTTGTGTGAAAACCATAGACCACACATGAGCAGCTTTGGCTTGCCCGGCTTGCCACACTGCATGGACAAGAGCTGTCTTGGACCATGTGAAAAACAGAGAACTTGGTGGATGTAGATAAGTGACAAAACTTCCTTTAAAAAAACCCACTTCAATCTATGAAGTTATTTTGCAAAATAACAAAAGGACTGAATACTGAATGCTTGGTGCTGTGGACTGCTAAATCAAGGGGAGAGGGGACTGCCAGTAATGAATAGAAGTTATTTACTCATTTATCACAATAATTAGATAGAAAACTTAATTACTGGCTTTGTAATAACAAACGCCTGTCTTCCCAGGCACAAACATGTAGGGAGGTGGAAATAGCATAATCTGTAACTGCTACATTTTACACGGCAAATCACATAAGCCACATCAGATACGCAAAGGCTTTCACTTAGGCTGACCATGTCCTGGACGCAGGGAGCACCCTTCCTTGCCGACACCGAGTGCTGGGGCTACCTACATGGATCACAGCACAGGACCACACCCATGAGTCATGAAAAGCCTTGCCCAACAACACAGAATAACATAAAGTTATGCGGTCTTGTTGGCTCACTTTCCTAGCTGTCCAGGCTTGAGTGTGGCCCACAGGCTGTGGACTGAACACACCGGGCCATGGACTATGCTTACGTACAGCTAGGTGGTGCGGGTCAATCATGTGAGGTGGCCTTTCCATGCACCCAAGTAATCACAGAGGCTGTTAGTGGTCTAACAGACTGTTTTAAGGTTAGCTTGCTAAGGAGTAGGAACATCCCCTCCCAAATAATGAACAAAAGGCACAGCAGAGAATATGCATAAGTCAGTAACACTTATTATGTATGATCCATAAATGTGTATATAACTGACAGTGCAATGAATCTGTTACGCCAGCATCCCAGTAAATATATAAGTAATACACTGCGATAGAACTACATCACTAGGTAACAGAAAAATTTCCCCTGAATCATATTGTAATCTCAGGAAAGACTATCATTGTATATGTGGTCCATTGTCCATGAAAAATGCATCCCAGCTAGAAACTGCATTTCCCAGCAGCCTCCAGGTGAGACACCCTGACTAGCCTTCGCTCTGGGAATGTGGGGAGGGATGACTCTACCTGTCCCTTCTGTGCTAAGGTGCTTCAGAAGTGCGTGTGACTTTGGCCCTCTCACTTCCATCCCCGTGACCAGGACTCAAAACTATCTCCGGCAACTGGGTACAGCGGTGCATGCCTGCAAGCCTTCAGGAAGCTGAGCCAGGAAGATCTTGTGTTCAAGCCCAGCCTGAATAATTGAACAGAGCCTTGTCTCAGAAAATAAACAGCGCGGGGGACTCAGCTCAGTGACAGAGTCCTTGACTCGGTACCCAGTGCTGTGCACAGAAAAAGTGTTTGAAGATTGCCACTGTCCTCTGTGTGAAAAATCTCTCTACAGAGGAGAGCTCCTCACACTCCTACCCAATGCCCACTGCTTCACCCACTGCTTTTGGTAGGTGGTCAGATCCCAGCCGGTCCATACTGTTGCTGTATAGCCCTGGAAGAATCATGTCACATCTTGTTCCTGACCCCTAATATTATTATTTATTTATTTGGCACAGGGTCTCCCTACACAGCTCAGACTCATAGTGATCCTCCTGTCTCAGCCTCCCCAGTGCTGGGATTGCAGGCATGCACCAACGCTCCCGGTTCTGGGGGCCTGCATGGCATGCAGCACCAGGAATCGAACTCTGGTCCTTGCGCTTGCCAGACAGTTGAGCAATCTCCCTAGCCCTCCCGAGTTTCCTTATCCCCAAATGAAGAGCATTATCATTTTTCTTACGGTCTTCTAATGAGGAGGGAGTGAGGGGCACAGAAAGGATGACGAGCTGGTCATCAGTACCTTCGCAAATGGAGCCCTTGGAGATGAAGCCAGCCTGGCAGTGACAGCTGTAGTTTCCTGGGAAGTTGGTGCAGTCAAAATACATAGGGCAGACTCCTCTTATGAGGCACTCGTTGATGTCTGAATGGAGACAAGATTGAGTGAACAGAGATCAGATATCTCAATATAGAGGGTAAGGTGCTCAGCACGGTGTTGTGGGGCATCCCGAATGTGGGTCCTGGCTCACACACCCAGCCTCCTGCGGCAGAAGGAAACCCGTCAGGCAGACAGGGTAGCTCCCCGCCACTGCGCTAGGATCACTGACATCTTTTTAGGGAAGGGTCTACAGGGTGTTCAGGGTCTCACTACTAGATCAGCCTCGTCGTGATCCGCCTGTTTATTTGGCCGACCTTGATTCACTGATGTCTAACACAGAGAAATAAAGACATGGAAGAACCAATGTTCATCTTCCTGCATAGACGGTTGGGCTATCTGAAGACGAGGGATGCCCTAGGCCCTGCACATGTCCCTATGAGTTCTGGGGTCTGCTCCTCCCCCTTGAATCTTAGCAGCGCGGGCGTCAGCAGTGGAGTCCTCCCTTCCACGGCCATGCTAGCCTGGCCCCAGGGCCATGGAAAAGAGAGAAAAAGAGAGAAAGGAAGCAAAGGAAGAAACAAAGAAAGAAGGGAAGGGGGGAGAAAGAGAGGAAGCAGAGAGGGGAGAAAAGGAACCAAGCAAGGGAGGGAACAGGAGGCAGGGAAGGAGGGGTCTGGGAGGAAAGAAGAGTGGACGAAAGGAGGGCAGAAGGAGGGAGAGGAGGAGAGAGGAGGAACGAGGGAAGGAAAGGAGGGCAGAGGGAAGGAAGAAAGGAGGAAAGAAGAGAGAGGGAAGGGGGGCTGGGAGGAGGAGAGGACAGAAGTCTGCTGCCTGAGATAGGAGGCAGAGACACTCCCCAGATGTGCTGAGAAGAAGGGAAGACGGGGGACAGCTCTGAGGTCTGCATGCAAATACCGTTTTGTGAAAGTTCTGAAATTTCGGTCTTAGCTCTTCCTAAGGAAGGATTTTTCCTCCTCAGTGCTTTTCTTTTCTTTCTTTTCTTTTTTTCTTTTTTCTATTTTATGACTTTTATGGGGCACATTCACCTCATTTTACGTATTATAAATTCCTGGAAAATGCTATGAATTAGAGAAAATAAAGTGTGCCCTTCCAATTAAGACATTTCATTTCGAGCCATCCATTTATACAAGTTGTCCCAAATACAATACAATATTAAAATACATTTTACAAGTGTAATAATGCAGTGTATACTGATCTTGTAGACCTAAAGAAGGTACTAAATAATGATGAGGACCTAACAATAGTAATAGCTTAAAATATTGCAAAATAAATATGGATATCTCATACTTCAAAAGAGGCACAGAATAAAATTTAATTTGGATGACAGCACGAGGCTTTCAGGGAATGACTGGATACGAACCTTAAAGGCCGCATCCTGCCCTCCCACATAGGATCAATTTCCAGCTTCAGGAGCTTCTAACACTTCAGCCCCACCTCACTCTTCTCCAGAATGACTACGTTCTTCCAAAGTGCTGGAGGAGTGGCCAGCCCAGTGCAGATCATGTGCTATCTTGCCAAGCAGAGCAAGAAGCAACCAATCTAAAGAACCTCTGCAGGGCCAGGGAGATAGCTCAGCAGCACAAGAACCTGCCTGGCAAGTGCAAGGTCATGAGTTTGATCCCTGGTACCAAAAATAAAATAAAATAAAAATAAACAAAATACACGACTCACATCAAAATGTTTATGAGTAACTTCAGGGTTCAGAGCAAGCAAAATCACAGGTATCTGAGGAATATTTTCAGAATAACAAATCCACAACATTTTAAAATTTTGCTACTGATAAATTATGAGACAAAGATTTATCACCTAACCCTTAGAAAACTTAAGAGAGTTAACTGCAGCATAAATGAATGACTTACATAACTGGGCTTATCACAAAGAATAATTTTGGCTAAACATATAAAATCCAAAACAAATGAATATCAGTGCTTTTCTTTCTTTTTTTCTGAGGCAGAGTCTCGCTCTGTGGTTTAGCCAAGGCCTTGAACACACTATATAGCCCAGGCTGGCCTTGAACTTACAGCAGTCTTCCTGCCTCAGCCTTCCAAGTGCTGGAATTACAGGTGTGTGCTTCCATGCCCGGGTCCTCAGCACTACTGACACACGAGGGTCTATGATTCTTGGCCGCAAAGCAGGCTTGTGGGTTTAGCAGCGTCTCTAGCCTCTATCTACAGCATGCCAACTGAGACACGACTTCTACCTATCTCTGGTTTCATGAACAAAGATGTCTGCAGGTGCTGAGCTTGGGGTGCATGCCTATAACCCAACGTACTCTGGGAAGTTGAGTCAGAAGGGCTGAAGGTTCCAGCCCATCTTAAGCAATTTAGTGAGGGCTGGAGACATAGCTCAATGGGAATACCTGTGACTTAACCCCTTACAAAATAATAATAGTAGACTCTGGAGACTGCCAGAATATTTTGGAAGAAAAACTATTATAGAAGCAGAGCTTCTCGCTATTTCCAAGTACACCTGAAAAGCACTCCTCAAAGGAAGTTCGAACCCCAGATGGACCACTTCATAGCTCTGTACCCGAGGAAACCTGACTCCACCTTTCTCCGCCCCTTTTCTCATCCCTAAAGTGAGAATCACGACCCCTTCCTCTTATGTCCCCCTGATGAGGTGGTCCTTATTTAACCGGGCAGAGAAACGACGAAAAGCCGGCCTCCTGCACCTTCACAAGCCGAGCCCTGAGGCATGAACCCAGGATGGCAGCTGCAGCTGTAGCTCCCCAGGGAGTTAATGCAGTCCGAGTTCTTGGGGCAGACCCCGCTGTCCAGGCACTCGTCCACATCTGGAAGCAAAGCGAAGAGTTAGTGAACACGGAGTGCATGCCTAAGCTTGGCACCTGGGACCTGCGGCTGGGCTGCTGGCCGAGCCCAGGGGGTCTCCAGGCTGGTGGTTCGGCTGTGGTCCCGGCCTGCCACTATCCGGATTTGACCTTCTCTTTCCTAAAGGTCTTAAAACAGATTTGCTGCTTTTCATTTGTTTCAAGGATGAATTCTGTTGCTCATCACAGGGATCTTATCATCTCTCCTTGGCGTCTCTGTAAGACACAGCACCGGGACAGGGCCAAGGCGGCTGCGCTTGCTCCTTACTCAAGGCCTCAGGCCGCAGGGGGGGAACATACCCAACCACGCAACCGCTGCCCCGGGCTTGAGCCCTCCTACTGGGGGTGGATCCTGAAGAGAGAGCCTTTCAAGAGAGGCCCCGCCTCCGATCGGCGTGCTAAGGCCCGGGAGCCACTCAGAAGGTGGTGCCTGAGTCATGCTCCGTGAGTCCAGGAACACACACAGAGAGAGGAATCGATACATAGTCCTCACCAGGGAGCCAGAACCAGGCTTTAAGGGACATGGAAACCAGTGGGAATCGCAGGAGTGTAGCAGCTGTGGCCGGTGTGTGTGTGTGTGTGGGGGGGGGGGCGCCATCCCCCCACCCCAGTGCCGCTCAGCTGCGCCCCAGGTGGGCCTCCTCTCCATACCTCAAGTGCACTTCACACAGAAGGTGTAAAGGTTTGTGTCTGAGTTTCCACCCCAAAGCCTCATGCAGTCATGAGTTTGTGATTAACTTCCTCCCTCCCCACCAACCAGGAATTGAACTCAGGCCTTTGCACTTGCCAGAGAAATGCTTATTATACTGAGCTATCTCCTTATCCCCTGTGATTAACTTTAGAGTTTGTGATTAACTCATGATCCACGGGGATTATGCGTGTGACTGCTTCTGGGATTATGGGTGTGAGTGCTGCTGGGATTATAGGTGCTGCTGGGATTATGGGTGTGAGTGCTGCTGGGATTATGGGTGCAGTGCTACCCAGCCTCTGGTAAGAGAGTCTGAATGCAATCTAAAGGAAGCAGACTTGCCTTCTGTGGCCATTGTTGCTGCTTCTGTCCTTTTGCTCTTGCTCTTTGCTGTTTTCTGCCACCATGAGCTGCTACCCTCTGCCATGTGCCACTCTGCCTTGGAGCCAGCTGAGTATGGACTGAAACCTCTACAAACTGTGAGCTAAATAAACCTTTCCTTCCTTAATTTTGAGTCTCAGGAATTTTGTCCCAGCAAGGAGAGAAAAGTAACTGAGTCAGAAGGGTTTTCACAGAAGCATACAGAACTTTCTCAAAAAAGATCACACACGTAAGTCATAAGGCACATGCCAAGAAACACAGAAGAATCAAAACATCCTCACAGTGTCAGCACTTGGGAGGCTGAGGCAGGAGAATTGCCATGAATTTAAGGATAGCCTGGATTACATAGTGAGTTCAAAGCCAGTCTGAGCTATAAAGTGAGACCCTATCTCAAAAAGGAGGAGAAGAAGAAGGAGGAGGAGGAGAAGGGGAAGAGGAGGGGGAGGAAGAAGAGGAGGAGAGAAAGAGGAACTTGGGCTTTAACTAATGAAAGTCACTGTGACAAACCCATTGCCAATGTCATACTCAATAGGGAAAAGTGGGAAACGTTCCATCTAAAATCAGGAGCAAGACAAGGTATTTCCTCTAACCCCTCCGGGTGGCAGTGATGTGGTTCTCGAAGCTTTAGCCAGAGAAATCAGGCCAGAGAAAGGAATAAAAGGAAGAAGCCAAACTCTCATTATTTGTGGGTGGCATGGCTCTTTACACGGAAGATCCCACCACCACCAAATGATTTTTAGAGATCATAAGGAATGCAGCAAAGGAGACTGGAGAGATAGTTCAGCAGCATAAGCACCTGCCTGGCAAGCACAAGGTCCCAAGTTCAATCCCCAATACAAAAAAAGGAAAAAAAAAAATACAGTGAAGTGGTAGGATGCAAAACAATATATAAAAATCAATTGTTGCTGTACCCCAAGAATTAACCTACCGTGAGAGAAATCAGAAAAGTGAGTCTGCTTTTGATAGCTTACAAAATTAAATATCTAGGAACTAACTTGACCAATCAATTTAAAGACTCCTAGGGCTGGCCAAATAGCTCAGCAGATTAAAGCACCTGTAAGCAGGCGCAGGGGCTGGGGATTCAATTCCTGGGCTTGCCTTGCTGGTCCCGCCCCTGGGTGTGCTGAGACAGCAATGGAGACTGGAGTGGTGGCTCACACCTGTAATCCCAGCTCTTGGGAGGCTGTAAACAGGTGGATCACTATGAGTCTGATCTAGTAGTCAGACCCTGAACATCCTTCCCCAAAATATAAATAAATAAATAAAATAAAGACTCCTACAATGAAAATTATAATAATCTGAAAAACAAAAAAGGAATAAAGAGAATATGAGAAAAAAGAAATACATCCCTTGTGCCTGGATAGGCAGAAGCAGTATTTTGAAAGTTCCCAGTTGTAATAATGATATATAGATTTAAGCTGAGTGTGATGGTGCAGGCCTGTAATCCCAGCACTGGGGAGGCTGAGGCAGGAGGATTGTTGTGAGTTCAAGACCAGTCTGAGCTACAAAGTGAGCTTAAGGCCAGCCTGAACTGCACAGTGAGACCCTGTCTCAAAAAGAAAAAAAAAAAAAAAAAATTAATACAATTCCAGTCAAAATACCAACAACACTCTTCAAAGAACTAGAGGAAACTAAAATTTCTGTGGAACAAAAGCCAACCCCGAACAGCCCAGGCAGCCAGGAGGAGTTCAAATCTCAGATTTCAAATTATACCGCAAAGCCACAGTAATACAATCAGCATGGCACTGGTACAGAAAATGGACAAATAAATCACATAGCAGAATAAAAGACATAGCATAGCCCCATATATTTTTAATCATCTGCCCTTTGACAAAAGGCTAAAACTAAATGCTGAAGAAAACACACAGCTTCTTTAAAGAGTAGTGTAGGGAAATCTGATACCATAGGCAGAGGAATGAATCTAGACCCGCATCTCTTACACTGTATTGAAATCAAATCAAAATGGATCAAAAACAAATGACAAATATTGAGTCTGCTGCAGAATAGCTTATGAAAATTCTTGCCTCAGGGCCAGCAAGATAGCTCAGCCGACTAAGCACCTGCTTAGGCAAGAGCATGAACCGGGGTTTGATCCCCAGCACCACTTTTGGAGCTGGCCCCGCCCTCAGGTGCACTGAGTGGGCCACTGAGACCAGGCGTGGTGGTGCACATCTGTAATCCCAGCACTGAGGAGGCTGAGACAGGAGGATTACTACAAAGTCTGAGCTGTGCAGTGAGACCCTAGATCAATACCTAAAAAAACCCTTAAGACTCTGGTCTATATGCATAGATGTAGACTTTCTGAACAGAAATTCAACTGCATAAGAAAGAATGCCACGGGCTGGGGAGAGAGCTCAGCAGTACAGGCCTGTCTGGCAAGTGCAAGGTCCTGAGTTTGATTCCTGGTAAGAAAAAAGAAAAGGAAAGAAAAATAAAAAGAAACAATGCCAAGAATTAACAAATGGAATATATCAATTATTTAAAACCCTTGTGCAGAGCAAAGGAAACAGTCAACCACATGAAGAAACAATTTACAGAATGGGAGTTTTTCTAAGTGCCCTTCTGAGAGAAGACTTGTCTACAACATATAAAGAACTAACAAGACTGCCAAAAGCGAAGGCCCAATCCATATGAGAATCTTAGCACAGTTTTGTCTATGCTTATTGTGGTACAAGGTCATAAGGATATCAAGTACCTCTGTCTGTCTGTCTGTCTCTCTCTCTTTCTCTCTCTTTTTGGGTACTGGGGAATCTCTCTTTTTGAGTACTGGGGATCGAACTCAGGACCTTGCATTCCTCAGGCAGGCACTTAAGCCACTGAGCTATCTCCCCAACCCACTCTCTCTCTTTATCTGTGCCCTGCTTCTCATTTTTTTTCCCTGTATTTAGGACAGGGTCTACAAAGTCTCATTACACTGATTGGATTTGTAGTGATTCTCCTGTTTTCAGCCTCCCGAGCTCTGGGATTACAGGCACGAGCCACCACGCCCAGTCTTAATCACTGTCTCAGTGCATCACAGGGGCAGGGCCAGCATGACACACTGGGAGTCGAACCCTGGCCCCTGAGCTCTGCCTAAGCAGGCGCTTTAGTCCGTGGAGCTATCTGGCCGGCCTGACACCCTCCTTTCTTCACGTGATCAGTCGTGGAGCACAGCCATCATGCCGTGAGCAAACTCAACCAACTGTGACCTTGTACAGGGACTGAGAATATGGAAAGGAAGGAGAAGAGGGGAGAAAGAAAAGAGGAATGGATGAAGGGAGGAAAGAAGAAAGAAAGTAAGGGAGGTAGGAAGAAAGGCAAGAAAGAAGGACGGGAGGGAAGGGGTCTGTCCCAGCAGGAGAAAGTGCCTGTCAAAGACAGAATGGAAGAGTTCAAGGTGCACTTAGGGGATTGGAGAGAGAGCTCAGCGGACTAAAGCGCCTGCTTAGGTAAGTTTAGGCAAGCGCAGGGACTGAGGTTCGACCCCCAGCACTACATGCTGTGCCAGCCCCTAGGGTGGGTTGAACTGACCAATAATAATAATAATAATAATGATGATGATGATGATGATGATGATGATGATGATGATGATGATGATGATGATAATAATAATAACAGCACTCGGGAGGCTGAGGCAGGAGGATTGTTGTGAGTTCGAGACCAGCCTGAGCTACAAAGTGAGCTTAAGGCCAGCCTCAACTGCATAGTAAGACCCTGTCTCAAAAAGACCCCCCCCAAAAAATAATAATAAATTAAATTAAATAAAAAAGATGCACTTAGCAGTCAGATTCTGTAAGATGTGATGAATGATTTATAAATACGGAGGAAAAGGGGAGAGAGAGGATGAATCCGAGACCCTAACACCAATGCTTTTGGGGATAAGGCTCTGAAGCGTGGGTCTTTGCTCTTGCCATCTGCGGACAGCGGGCTCTATCATTTTTGGTTGTAAGACTTGAAACGAGGTAACCCCTCCTGTATCAGGCAAGGAAATGAAGCCACGCCGGTCGACCGTACCTTCACACCTGGAGCCGTTAGCGATGAACCCAGCCTGGCAGGCGCAGTTGTAGCCCCCCGGGAAGTTAGTGCAGTCGGCGTGCTCCGGGCAGGTGCTGTTGGAGAGGCACTCGTCGTGGTCTGCAGGGCAGAGGACAGCAGGTGAGCAGAGGTCAGCACCCAGGTCACGAGAGCTGTCCAGGGCCGCTGTCCACGCATGCCCGCCCCCGCGGGACTGAACAGGGTACCCAAGCAGGTGAAGCGTCCTGGATTTCCAGGTTTCCAGTTATTCCCAGTCGGAGAAGAGAAACCAGAAAAGCAGCTGCAGCTGTATCTCCCCGGCAGGTTGGTGCAGACGGAGTGCGGCCCGCAGGGTGAGGGGTCTTCAGAGCATTCATCAACATCTGCACGGAGAGAGGGGTGAGAGAGACGTGGTGTTTTTACACAGTGGAGTATTATTCAGCTATAAAAAAGATAAATTCAAAGCTTTTGTAGATGAATGGATGCAGCTAGAGCCTGTATTGGTGAGTGAAATCCATCAGACCCACGTGCGCAAACATCCTATTGTCTCGCGAGTCTGAGAGCCACAAAGAGCAATGAGAGTCTAAGATGTACAACGGACACCCAGAAAGGGAAAGAAATTGTTCAACGGGAAGGAAAAACTGGGATGAGGACAAGGACAAGTGAAAGAAGGAAAAAGATACGTTTAGGGATATGCAGGATGGTTTGGGTAGCTGGTCCTGTCGGGCTAGTGAAAGGGGCAGGTAGTCCTAAATTGTTTTCCTTTTTTTCAATTTCTTTGTCTTATTTTTTGGGGAAAACAACTTTATTGGATAGAAAAGCTTCTGTCAGAGAGGGACAGAAGGGGGGGGGGAGCGGGTTGCCCAGGAAGCTGCTTCTTTCCGGGTATTTTTATAGGGCCTCAATTTCTTACTTTTTGTTATTATGATTATTTTTATTTTTATTTATTTATTTATTTATTTATTTATTTATTTATTTATTTATATTTTAGGGAAGGGTCTACAGGGCATTCAGGGTCTCAGTACTAGATCAGACTCGCAGTGACCCTCCGGTTTACAGCCTCCCAGGAGCTGGGATTACAGGTGCAGTCACCACGCTCAGTCTCAACCTCCGGCTCAGTGCACTGTGGGGGCGAGGCCAGCACTGTAGGCCGGGACGAGCCCCGCCCCCCGCGCCTGCTTGCATGTGCTTCAATCCTATTATTATCATTATTGTTATTATTATTGCTATATTTTTAAATTTAGTTGGCACAGGGTCTCACTACTCAGCTCGGACTTGTAGCAAGCACCTGTTTTCAGCCTCCCCAGCGCTGGGATCACAGGCAAGTACCACCACTCCACGCCCAGACTCAGCGGCCAGCAGGAGGAAGCCCGCTCGGCTTGCAGGACTGGGGATCGAACCTGTGTCCTTGTGTTTGCTAGGTAGGCACTTAGACCGCAGAGCTATCTCCCAGCCCTTGATCCCTATTTTGTATTCAAAAAGAAGGGAGGGAGGAAGAGAGAGAGAGGGAGAGAGAGAGAGGGAAGGAGAGAGAGGGAGGGAGAGGGAGGGAGAGAACAGTGAATTGGCCTCCCGCTGGGCAGCCTTGGGCCTGCTCGGGCTCCTGCCCAGGGCTGAGCGGTCGCCCCTGCGCTTGCTGCGCGTCCACGCGTCCGTCTCTCGCGCTGCGAGGAACCGTGCGGGGCTGTCGTGATCCCCAGGAATCAGTAAGAGGAAGGAAGCGACGGCGGGCAGGACGGGGGAGGGAGGGACAGGCAGGGGGGCTTTGCCCGCAGGATGCTTCTGC
>PVKA01012288.1:0-34498 GCA_004027165.1 Ctenomys sociabilis
TCATAGAGATATATGTATACCTATGTTTATAGCAGCACAATGTGTGATAGCAAAATCTTGGAAACAACCAAGATGTCCATCACATGAAGAATGGTTGAAAAAGATGTGGTATTTCTATATAATGGAGTATTACTCAGCTATTAAGAATGATAAGTATGAAGCATTTATACTGAAGTGGATGCCACTTGAACATATACTCCTTCTGTATATTTCATGAGGAAAGGAGGGAGCCTCATTAATGAAACCAAAACAGCATCATGCAAGACATCATCGTCATAGGTGAAATTCTAGGTAAATTTTCTCCGTGTGCCTTTTGTGAAATGCAAAAATTTGCAACCAAGTAAATGCTGAATTGCTCACAAAGGAGCAACTTACACTTAGGAAAAGAAAAATGGGGTAAGGTGATGATGGAATAGAAAAAGGGACTTTTGTGATTCAGGCTTAGAAAACACGAAAGAAAATTCTGGGCGCTGGTCAGTCTTTCAGAGGAAGCGTCCACAGGCAAAGAGGTGGTGGCGGAGTCCGTGCGCGCGTCTCCTGCATCGGCAGGGACCAAACTCGGGCCAGCCACCGTCAGCACGAGAAGGAGGCTCTAGCGCAGCTTGCGTGCAGCTCCCTGAGTGCATGTGTAAGGACCTAAGAGGGAGAATTGAACAAGGAAGACCACATGGTACTCTTCCCCAGGATTCCTATTCTTTCACTGCTTTACTTATATAAGTATTTTGTTTCTTGTGTCCCCAACTTGTTTATTATTAAATTTTTTTTCTTCTTTTTTTATGTATTTTTTCCCACAGTCTCACTATGCAGAGCAGATCCATAGTGATTCTCCTGTTTTCAGCCTCCCATCACTGGGATTACAGGTGTGCACCAACACACCAGCTCAGTACGGGGCTCGGGATCGAATCCCGGTCTCTGGGCTTACCTACACAGGCACTTAGTCAGCTGAGCTATCTCACCGGCCTTTATTATTAAAGTTTCAAACATAAGGGAAAGTGGAGAAATGGCACAGTGGGCGCCCATCTTCTCCTCACTAGCTGCTACACTCTTGACTTGTATCTGTCAACTTACAAGTATTACTTCTTGAAGATGATAAAGACCACATGAATATTTACTAATTTCTTCCCAGCATAAATGTTAACCCAACAGTAGTTTTTTTCTTTCTTTTTTAGGAATTCAACAATTGTTGCTCTGGTGCATATTGCTGTCTTTAAAGTAGTTGTTCAGACTACCAGATATGTAAAATTGGTCAAAAAATTAAGCTTTGGGCTGGCTTGACTCAAGTACCTGCTCAGGCCGAATGCAGCGGCCGGGTTTGATCCCTGGTGTGCTGTGCTGGCCGTGCCCCCAGGGGAGTGCTTACTTGGTCATTGAGACTGGGTGTGGAGGCATGTGCCTGTAATCCCAGCGCTTGGGAGGCTGAAAACAGGAGAATCACCATGAGTCCAATCTCTATAGTGACACCCTGTACACCCTGTCCTAAATTAACAATAAAATAATAAAAAATTAAGCATTAAATGTTCTTTTCAATAAACCAATTGAAATTAGCAGTGTAATTATCTTAGCTATCATACATGTGTGTATTATATATATATGGTATATATGTATATATATATATATATATATATATATATATATATATATATTCTTTTCCTTCCTTTCCTCTTCTTCCCCCATCTGAGTCATTCTTCCCTTTCGAGCAGTTTGTTTTCCTTTCAAAGGAGAAATGTCAAAAAATAAAAATAAAAACAAAAACAAACCTCCTAAATATATGTTTATTAGTATACAAGATTTTATTCATCCTAACATAACCAACCCAAGCCTATGAAGTTTGAAATGCTGAAATTATTATTATTATTTGCATTTTTTAGTAATGGTCTACCGGATCTATGGGGTCTCACTACGTAGACTGGACTCATACTGATCTGCCTGTGCTCAGCTTTCCAAAGAGCTGGGATTCCAGGAGGGCACCACCATGCCCTGTGTTGTCTCACTGCACCCTGTGGGAGGGGCCAGCATGACTCCTGGAGATGGAACCTGATGCCTAAGGCTGCTGCTTATGCCTAAGCACACACCTTCATCCTCTGAGCTATCTGGCTGGCCCCTGAAATTATTATTCACATTTAGATTTATGGAATTGTCACACTTGTTCCTGAGCAACGTTTGCAATGTGTGTCGTAGTTTTCAAAAAAGTCAAGAACACGCTATGTCTTAACAGGTAATCAAGCTTCCTTCGCATTTGGAAGATGGAAAAGTGCATGCAAGGCCCACCTGGCCCGGCCCTGAGTGCTCTACATGTTCAGTGGGGGGGGCACTCTCAGGGAAAGGAGCCCAGCCTAGCTCTGGAACGTCAGGGGCACGCGCAGCTGGACCCACCTCGCACTCTTCTCAGGGTTAGTTGATTTGTTTTTGTTCCATTCAGTTGGTAACATTTCAAGTTGTACTTGTACATTAAAACAGAGAAATATGAAATTTTTTCACTATTGTGTTAGTACCTATACAAAGAAAATGTGACCATTAACAAATCAGTTTTCATGTGACACTGTTGCATAAATAAATATAAATATAATATCCCATTGAAAGGCAAGCTTCCCCATATGCTATTGCTCTTAGAATTTTTAAGGTGTTTTCAGCTGGCAAAAATTTTATACTTGTTCTTATTTATAAATCTTAGTCTTCCTTGTCCACTCTTGAGAAGGGTCACTAAAAAATGAACCTGAAAGATAAACTATTTTCAGAAAAAGTATTGTTAAATGATGGAGTATATTTTATAGAGCTTTGCATTTCATTTATATTATTATTATTATTATATTTTAGGGAAGGATCTACAGGGTGTTAGGTATCTCACTACCAGATCAGGCGCATAGTGATCCGCCTGTTTACAGCCTCCTAAGTGCTGGGATTACAGGTGCACACCACCACGCCCAGTCTCAATTGCCTTCTCAGTGTGCCCTGGGGGCGGAGGGAGGTTAGGGGCAGTGGGTGGCACAGCAGGCCCAGGTATTGAACTCCGGGTTCCTGTGCCTGCTTGTAGGTGCTTTAATCCACTGAGCTATTTGGCTGGTGTTTCTTTTTAAAGACTGGCTTTATGAAGTACTCAGAAGCAAAAACAGTTTTGAAATCTTCAGTTCACAGAAGTTCCAATTTAAAGAAGAGAGCTATGGTAAGAAGTGTTGTCTTTGGTACTAGGGAATTACTTCCTCTAGATTCACATGTTTCTGAACAGAGGATATCGTAGTGCTACATGACAGCTTGGCGTGGATTGCAGTGACTGCAGTAATTGTAATAACAGGGCCATGAGTGGTGTGAACCCTGGAAGTACTGCCAGTGACTAGCCTTGTGGTAAGCACATTAGTTTTCATTTTTGAAATTGTCAGACATTTTATTGTATTTTATTTGCATTTTAGGGAAGGGTCTACAGGGTGTTGAGGCTCTCACTACTAGATTGGACTCCTAGTGATATGCCTGTTTAGAGCCTCCCAAGAACTGGGATTACAGGTGTGCGCCATCACACCCAGTCTCAATTGCCATCTCAGAGTGCCCTGAGGGTGAGGTCAGCAAGGCAGGCCTGGGGATTGAACCCTGATCCCTATGCCTGCATGCAGGTGATTTAATCCACTGAGCTATTTGGCCAGCCCTAAACATTTTAATAATACATATGGCAAATACCAACACACAGTACTCATCTCCCTGCTTGGCCAGTTCTTCTGGCTTTGCCATATCCATTGCATTACATGTTTTTGTTAATAGTTTGCATTGTATATGTACTGAAAGCCTTTTTGAACCTCTCCCTGATTCCATTCCCAAATCTGACTTATTGATCACTTTCATTTATGTTCTATTTTAAATTCATCTTAATTTAGCTGTGGGTGGCATTGTGGGCATTTTAAGGTAGAGATCACCCCCAGGTCCTCACATGTAGAGCTGAGATGCACTCCCAGTTCTGCATGGATACTTTGAGCCATTTTATGTATTTATGCAATCATGAGCAATGTACAATATCATTTATGTTTTCAAAGCTTATGTAAATGTATTCTGCTTCAGATCTGCTTCTGCAACTTTCAGTCTCCCCCAATACTGTCCTTGAGGTTATCGGTCTTTTTATATATTTCTAGTTTACTTATGTTATTGTTTTGTAGAATACTTTTATGATATAATACTATTTTTTATTCTTACTATTTATGTTGCTTCTAGTGATAGTCTATTTTAAACCAGACCAAATGATTGTTTTCTTATTTATCTTTGCTGTGGATGGAACTCAGAACCTAGGGAAGGCTAAGCAGGGGCCCTCACTCAGAGCTCTGCCCATAGGCCCTGTGGTGGCATTCTCACATGCACTCTCCTTGTGCACATCTTACCTCAATTATTTTTAATATTTCTCTGCTAAATCACCAATTTTGACTGCATCTGTCCATTTCTTTCTGTACTTCCATCAGATATTAGTTTATGTATTTTAAGTATATTCTACTCATAAATATACATGATTAGTTTTGAGAATGTGATTCTTTTATATTGATGTACTCTCCTATTTATGAAAACTTCTGAAAATTTCTTCTGATATTAGTACTACTACCAGAATTTCTTCCTCTTCCTTCCTCTCCTCTTCTTTTTTCTCTTCTTCCTCCTCCTCACTTTTTTCTTCTTCTTCTTCTTCCTCTTCTTCTTCTTCCTCCTCCTCATCCTCTTCCTCTTCCTCTTCCTCCTCCTCCTTTTCTTCTTCCTCCTCCTCCTCTTCCTCCTCCTCCTGTCTTCTGTGTGGTGTGTGTAAATTGTAGTTAGTAGCATAACTCTGAGTTTTTTTTTTTTAATTTGTGAGAAGTAGATAATTTTTAATAGGTGTGTTAATCAACCGTGTATCACTATAGGGCCGGCCAAATAGCTCAGCAGATTAAATCACCTGAAAGCAGGCATAGAGGCTGGGGGCTCAATCTCTGGGCCTTCTGTGCTGGCCCTGTCCCCAGGGCATGTTAAAATGGCAATTGAGACTGGATGTGGTGACATACCTACAATCCCAGCTCCTAGGAGGCTGTAAAGAGGGGAGTCACTATGAGTCTGATCTAGTAGTGAGACCCTGAATACCCTGTAGGCCCTTGCCTAAATAAGAAAAAGACTCTTTTATCACTATAATGTATCCCTGAAATAATAAACTTCAGTTTTATTTTGACTTACAGCTCCAAAGGCTTTAATTCACTATCAATTGATTCCATTAATTTGGGCCTGTGGCAGCCATTTGTGTCAGGAATGGGTGAAGAAGCAAAATTATGCACTTCATGACCAGATAATTAAAAGAGAATGAGAGAGAGGAAGCCCCACGATCCCTTCCAGGGCAGACCCCCAGTCCCTCAGTCCTCTCACCTACTCTACTTTGTAAAGTTTCCACGACTGTCCATGAGTACAAAGTCCTACACACAGACCTGCAGTGTAAATTAAGATTCACACCATAGCTTGTGTTTGAGTTTTTGTAATCCTTTGTAGTACTGTATTTGTAATCATTAATAGCATTTTATGGCAACCTTATGTCTTTGCTTCTTAAAAGTTATTTTCTGAATTTTTTAATCAAAAATTATTTTGTTTAACACCTGATGTTTGCGATCTATAGATTCTATGACCTATTTTAGTGGTTATTCTTAATTTTCCTATCCGCATATTTAACTGTAAGTTATCTTAAAGTATCAAAGCTCACTCTGAGGTTCTATTCTCTTTCTTGATGTAACAAGGAGGCTTTTGCAATACTGTGCCCAGTGAACAATGCTTCTTGCTCTCACTGTGGTTGGCTTCAATTTAATGTTTTTATTAAACACAAGCTTTAAGAGGTATTCTTTTATGTCTTAATAGAAGATTAATTTATTGACACATTCAATCAATATCTGTGCTTTATGATATTTTAAATTTGGAATATCTTCACTATGGTCTCATTTTTCTTTCTGCAATAAATCTTCAGCAAATCACTTAGAGTTTGTACCTTTTTTGTAGTTAGTATAGGGTCTAAGGGTCTCACTACATAGATCAGACTCTTAGTGATTCTCTGCTCTTAGCCTACCAAGAGCTGGGATTACAGGCGCACACCACGCCCAGCCTCAGTTGCCACTTCGGTACTCCCCAGGGGCGGGGCCAGAATGGCAATGCCTAAGCAGGGACTTTAGTCTGCTAAGCTATCTGGCCAGCTCTAATTCACTTAGAGTTTGGATCTTTCTTAGCTACTGTATGTCAGAAAGAGTCGTGATATTTTCCCAATGTTTTTGCTAGATCATTAATTCATGCATAAAATTCTAAGCTGGAAACAATTTTTCCTGATTCTTTTCTATATTATTTCTTATATCTCATGATCATCCCTTGTATCAGAAATCAGAATTAAGTAGGCAGCTTCAAAAAAGAGTGATGTATTTCAATTTCTGTTTTATACAGTGCAGTTTTCAGGAGGGCTTATTTGGAAAGAGAACATCTAGAAATCATTAAGTTAGGAAAAGTTTAGAGCAGTGCAAGCCACTGAAGAGGAACTCCATTAGGATAGAGATTGTAGTAAAGCTGGAGAAGAAACTATAGATTTATAGAGTATTAAAGGGATGTGATAGAAGGACTATAAAAATTGTATTGGCTCTGTTGATTGTTAGGCTTGGGGTGGTCAGGGGAAAAACTGGATGATCGGTGAACTTCAGACATGGGAGATGTAGCTGTCACCAGAAGCTGCATTTTGTGCCCATGGGGTCTGAGGTTTCTGTATTATCTGTGTCCCTAAATGGAAATGCTCACTGAGCAGTGGACATGAGATTCCAAAGAGATGGAGGTTGAAGAGCAAGAATAGGTTCACCAAGCAGCATGGACATAGAGATGCCAGCTAAAACCGCTAAGCAGTGAGGATGCCGGGGAGGATGTGCAAAGCATGGAGAACGCAGCCCTGCGAGCACGGTTCTGGGCTTAGTAGATGCTGGTCCCGCGCCACTTCAGTCAGACCTAACGCCACCGCTTTACTAAGCTTCCTGCTTTATTCTATTAACTGAGAAACAGATCACCTCACCGAGAGTAATAAACCTTATTTAAATGGTGCCTGGAGTTTTTTTAGCCATGCTGGAGATCATACCTTTCTGTGCCCAGGAAAACGCTGCTGATTGTCAATTTCAAGTCAGAGGATCCCTGCTTCCCTAAAAGGTAGATGCAGGGCACGTCCTTCAGGGCTTCGTCATCTGCTTTATCTGCTTCCTGGTGATGAAGGTGTCAGGATACACAATTAACAACTACCGAGGCACAGGATTGGGTCCCTTTATATGGTAATGCTTACGTGGCAATGGTACATTGATATTTTATGGGCAGAATACATAAATATCAAATGATAAGTCCCTGGTTTTAAATAAATATTTGTTAAAATAAATCAGAAATGTGATATATGTTGAAATTAGGTCATAAGCACTATAGGGATAAATCAACTTGATCAACAGGTAGTGTTTCTCACAGTTGAGAACTTGAATTTGATTTGTATTTGCAGCCAGAGAAGATAGGAAGTGATTGCTGTTTTTGCCACTGATATGTCGCTTAGAGATTTAATAAGGGGCACTATGGTCTAGTTGTGAAGGATACTAAATAGAGCTAGTTACCCTCAAAAGCTAACTTTAAGCAATTTTTGTTCAAATTTAATAGGTTTTAAACTTTAAATTTTTAAAATGTAAATCTTTGAGATCATTCACAGTGAGTGTTGATATGCTCAGTTCAGCTTAGTGGAAAGTATGGGGCAGAATAGCAAAGAAACCCAAGACGCTGTCAACTGAGAGGAGCAGAAGATGCTAGAAAAGGAGCTGTGAGCCAGAGGCCGGCCAGTGCTGCAGCTCCTCACGGTCCATGTGTCCGCATGGGGAAGTTTTGTTGAGAACATCCATGGCACTGTGGTTAAGTGTCCTTCAGTGGTCTCTGCAGGAGAATGATTTTTCCGCCAGGTCTGTTGAGTTTGGTTAGCCAGACCTTTCAACATGAGGGTAGAGGATGCTCTAATTCACTGAAAATATTTCCTTGACATTACCGTGTCTTCCAAGTAATCTGCATATTATGATTTTAGTATGTTCTGCAGAATTCATATGTTGAAAATTTGATCCTCAAAATGGAAGAGTTGAGAGGTTGGGACTTTATGGGTGATTTGGTCAAAAGGTCTGTACCTTTAAAACTGTGGTAAAGGATACTGGGTTACTGAAACAGTGATTAATAATCATGAGAATGGTTCTGATATAAAAGCAGTTTGTCTTTCTCTATAAAGCCTGATTACCATGTGTTTGTGAGCCCCTTACCAAGAAGGATTTTTCTAGAGGTGACGCCTGGATCTTGGACTTACCATAAGCCTTAACATGAATGGCAAGGAAGGAACTATTTCTTTATTAATTACCTAGCCTCAAAAATTTTATAACACCAACAGAAAATGGACAGGAGAGACTGGCTAGGAGGGAAAGAAGAAAACACCTGTCTTTTCTGATGGTTGAAGATCATCTTCCCAATACAGATAAAGAAAAGGAAATAGGTGCACTGAAAAAGCAAACACAGAGCAAATATGTAATTGGCATCGTTATCACTGCATTAAATACAAAGGATGGAAAGGACGTCACCGACTGTTGAATATCAGACTCAAAATTCAACTGTAAAGCCACTATGTGCAACCCTGTAGAATATGTGCATTTTCAATGAGGTCCCTTTCTTTTTAATTTTTCCAATGTTTTTGAATTAAGCATGGAGCCAAAAGTCTTCCTTTAAATTTTTTAACTCTTGATAAAGTGGGTTCTGCTTAACTAATATTTCGTATTTCAGTGTTACTGACATTTTTAACCTAGTTTCGAGATTCTGAGCAGATTAGAAGCTATTACTCTTAGGACGTTTTCACAAGATCAGTTTTGCTTTCCAGTTTTTCCTCAGGGTAATGTGGCCCTATTTCTCACACCTACTGCACTGTGCTGTGAACTTGGGCTTCAGAATCTGTCCCCAGATCCTCTAAAAGGAGGACAGTGGCACCTCAAGAAACATGAACATCTCACACTTAGTAAGAAAGTGCAATGTACTACAAAACAAGGGCTTTAGAAGAAGGTTCTAAAAAGCACCTGATTATTCTTTTGCTCTGAACTAAGCATGGAGACTGACATAAGCCTCACATTCGAAGATTGCAGAGGGCCTTCTACTCCTATTCTGAACAGATTTCTACAAAAGCAGAGCATAAAAATCTTTTTGAATACATGTCTCTGCTATTGCTTATATTTATTTATTTTTCCTGGAAGCTTCTAAGCATATTATTAGCAGTTAATATGCCCTATGGGTTTGTTTTCTAATATATCAGGGCTGTGATACAGTATGCTGTTTCTGCCACTGATATGTTGCTTAGAGATTTAATAATGGGTAAACAAACACAACATGTGGTAATTCATTTCAAATTAAAAGTTTATTAAACTCTGGCTTGATGACTTTCTGGCTATTTACAATTAAAGGAGCAAACCTTAGGGAAGTGGTGACCATGTGACATGTCCTTCGTTGCAGCATTCCTATCTGAAAAATGTGTTCAGGGTCTTCTGCAAGCTGTCCTGCATTGATAGCCTCCATATGTAACCTGGCAAACTTACTGCTGTCCCCATACCAAGATAAAGTGACGTTAATGTTTATGTGCAAGCACAGTGGTGCTCATGCTCATATGTCTCGTCTCCCTCCCCACATGCATCAAAGGTTGATACTTCAAGTAGTGATCAGCCTTGCAAATAGGAGGGTGCTTGAGGCTGGAAAATACTTATAAAAGGCTGAAAGAAAAGAGCTGTGATACAACTTTTGGGATATTACCATCTTTCAGGTTGTTTTATTTTGTAGCACACATATTAGAGAAATACTTATTATGCCTGATAACTTTTTCTTTGTGTGATTATATTACAAGAGCATTCATCTCTGGCAAGGCTCATGTATGTTTTGTGTTGCAGAATTCAAGAGAATTTCATTGTGCAACATAACAAACAAATCATCCTGTTAAATGCTGTGGGATTATAAACCACACCAACACCCAAGGGCTTATTTGAGTCCCAGACTACTGCAGGACATACACAGATGTCCCCAAGTCCAGAGTTTGATAGGGGGAGCTTTCAGCACTTTGTTTACATAAGGGACCAGCAAGCATGCTGGGAGAGAATTCAAACTTGGAGCAGAAGTGAAAGAGATGCACTTGAAAAAAAATAAAGATTTAGTTGTTATGTGAGGAGCAATAGTGGGAAATACATGTTGGTGAATCATATTTGTTCTCTGACCAAATCATCTCATCAGTAGGAATTCCTCAGGGAGAGGGCCAGCTGCCTGGAACTATTTCCAATGTGCTAAAAGGGAAAAGCATCTCCGTGAAAGTCTTTAACACAGAGCATGTATTGGACATTACCTTCTTCCTTGCTTCCCTCGTCACTGACATGCAATGTCTGAAAGCCACATATTCATGAGGAATGGTTCATTTCATCTCACAGTTTGCAGTGGTATCTGTCCATAGGCAGTTGGCTCTGCAGCAAGGTGCAGTGCAGAGAGGCCTGGCAGGAGGAAAGTGCCTCTTGGCATGGCAGTCAGGAAGCAAAGAGAGAGATCAAGGAAGTAGACAGGGATATACACTCTGCAGACCACACCTCCAGTGGCAGTGGCCATCTCAGCCCAGGCTTCAACTCCCAACCTTACTTCTAGCTATAAACACATTCATGAATTTGCCCTCTGATAAGAATTACATCCTTACAATCCAGTCACCTCCAGAACTTCCACCTATGGATGCATGAACTTTTCAGAACATCTGGATAGAAACCAGAACAAATATGCTGTTGGAGACTAAGGTATCTAAATCTATACCTATACCTATATCTATATCAATATCTATATTAATTCTATGATTAAGTGTCTAAGAAGACAATGTAGTATAGCAAAATGAGTTGAAATGAATCATTTATGGACCCATGTGAAATATTTAGGTGGATTCCCAGAAATTAATGACAGTTTTGGAAGCATTTAAAATATTCCTGAACTGCAAAAATAGTGTAATCCACTTAAAATCTTATATTGGTGCAATGTGGGAAATATGTGTTAATTTCACAGTCTCATCCTGCTGCTGGAAAAGTAGCTTGGGGTTCAAAGGCAAGTACAGATGGAAAGTCTTTGAAGTGAAAGGAGAATCACAAGCTAAGTGAAGAAGTCAAAATGATGCAAATTGTATTTGAAGAACTGTAAGGAACCTTGCAGTTCAGTTCACACACTGGAATGAATTTGGATAAGGGGCACTCCAAGGCAAGATACTAGGCAAGGAGCTCAGTGTATCAGCCCAGGGAAGGCACGACAAGTGCCCCAGAGTGAATGGGACTGTCAGACGGATCCAAAGGATGTGCTAAGGTTGAAGTAATGGGATTTGGAAAATAAATCATTGCATCATAGTGAAAAACATAAAGATCATAAGCAATGGTATTTGAAGCTCAAAAAATAACGTTGCCCTTGCCAGAGATAAGGGGCATGTAGAACAGGCTTCAGATAAAAGGTGATCAGTTGGTTTGGTCAAACTAAGTTTAAAGGGTTGGGAGGCATTAAGAAGACAATGACTACTGTGGAGAAGACAAAACAAAGTTCTAGACAAACATACTGGTTTTATTTCACTAGGACCTAAACCCACAGCAGTGAATTGGTGAAGGAAGGCATGGACCAAACTGGAGGAAATCTCATTTAAGGAACATATGAAAGGAAAGTGTGAAGGAAATGACAAAGGAGCCGTATGCATAAGTAGTAGAACAAGCAGGAGTAGAGCTCAGTGGAACCCAGGGAGTATACACCGGAAGTAGGATTTTTAGGAATGCAAATATTGGATGAGGCAAACCTTTTCTTTTAATAAAACTTCCTCATGAGTGCGTGTAATATGAACATCATCAACTACAAGAGAGACATATTGATAACAGGAAGTCTCTGGCTTACAATGATCTGAGCCTTGGCTCTTCAATTTTAGGATGATGTGAAACTGAGCTGCATTAAGAAGAAACTATTCAGAGCCAGCCAAATAGCTCAGCGGATTAAAGCACCTGCAAGGAGGTACACGGGCTTGGGGTTCAATCCCCAGGCCTGCCATGCCGGCCCTGAGCCCCGGGGCAGGGCATGCTGAGAGGGCAATCGAGACTGAGCATGGTGGCATGCGACTGCAGTCCCAGAACTTGAGAGGCTGTAAACAGGAGAATCACTGAGTCTGATCTAGTAGTGAGATCCTGAACATCCCGTAGGCACTTCTCTAAAAGGCAAACTACAAAAAAAGAAGAATCAATTCTTTTAAAAAAGTTTATTTATTTATTTATTTGATATAGGGTTTCACTACACAGCTCAGACTCATAGTGTTCCTCTTGTTTCAGTCTCCTCAGCAATGGGATTCCAGGCATGCACCACCATGCCTGGTTAGGGGTCCAGCACAGCATGCCCAGGATTCTGGGGTCAATGTGGCATTACTGGGGATTGAACCCAGGTCCTTGCACTTTCCAGTCAGGCACTTAGACTGCTGAGCTATCTCCCCAGCCCAGAAATCATTCTTTGAATGTTGAACTTCGACCTTTCCCAGATTGGTAGTAAGCAGGTTAATCCTTCTCATGATGCTGGATGGCAGTGTGGGGAGACAGCTCCAAATCAGTCACATGGTCACGAGCCTCCACAGTGGGCTGCGTTGCTGAGTTTGGTGGAGCATGCATATATTAAATACATTTTCCGCTTAGATATTTGTCACTTAGGATGGGTCCATAAGTCTAGGATTAACTGCATTGCATTAGGTACCACATACTATATGTGGAATTGTGCTGATATTAAGTGGAAGTTTTAGCATAAAAACAGGGCATACAATCCTATCTGATACGGAATGTGTTGTCACAGTCAGAACCGACCAAATGATACTAAATTAAAAAGACATCTACTCATACTTCGATATCTGTGCTTAGCAAAGTTCATAAAACAGTGTGTCTTTAACAGTGTCTACACAAATTAGTCTTTTGCGAAGCTTTTAAAAAATCCTAGTGCTTTTGCTCTGCCTCTGACTCCAAGAGTCAGATTCTTGGGGGTCAAGCCCATGAATCAGTGCTCATGAAAACTTTCTTTCAGAGATTCTAGGATTTAAAAACATTGAGGTGGGGCTGTTTATTGATCTCATTTCTCCAGATCCTTCAAAGAGAGACTGAGAACAAATCCATATGTCTCACTAGCCTCAAACTTCTTCCTAAAGAGAACCAAGCCAGTACTTTTGTGGATGCAATCCCAGAACTCAGCATCTTTCACTTCCTGGTTATTCCCATTCCATCTCTTTGACAAGGGCCAAGCTGACATGGTCCAGCCCTGTCCCTGACACACAGCCATCACTTGATAAGGATTTGTTGAATAAATAAGTGAACATATTCCCACATAACCATAAGTAAATTAATACATTCCATACATTTTCCTGCTCCTGCTATGTAGAAATTATTTGATAAAGGTTTTATTGAATAAACAACTATATTAACATATTCCTTACACAACTGTAGATTAGGAAAGCAAGAAATACATAACAATTATTTTCATTTGGCAATTACATTACGGTAGGGGGAATAGTTTTCTCATGAATATAAAATGAATATAGTAACAGCTGCATCTGCTACTTTCAAGATTGTAGGGAGAATCAAATAAGACAGCAGATACTGAATTGATTCACTCATGCTGATGTGTTCTGATTGTATTCCATCACCTGGACCTGTTTTCTGTTACAAAGCATTAATCATGGGGACCCTGCCCTCCTACTAGACTTAGTGCTGCTCCTGAAGGCCTCAGTTCCAGCTGCCCCCACTCTTGTGCCTCCGTTTACTGGTTTCAGACGTGGGCCTTTATTTCCAGGGAGACTTCACGCTCCAGGAGGGCAGGGGTGTGTGTTTGCTCATTCAGCTACCTGCAGCAGTACTTTGCTCTCCCTGGATTCTCCCAAAGTTCTTGCTGAAAGAATAAATGATTCCATCTCTCGGTGCCATTTGGGCTCACAGCTCCTATTTGTGGAAAGCAGCCAAGCAGGCAAAATTTATTTAATGCTATCCAAGCACATTTAGAAAAAATGACTTTTAAAGAGTGTGTAGCTCTATGCAATTCCTCATATGCAAGGATGAGTGGCAACAGCACAGTGATGAGAATAAAGAGCCACGTTGTCACACCCAGGATCTCCCTGGTGATGTGTTGTGTGTGTGGCTTTTCTTCTCATGCACTTAAGCCTGGCAACTGCTGATCTCTTTATTATCTCTGTAGCTTTGTCCTTTTACGATTGTCATGCAGTTTGTGACTTTCAGTAGGAAGCAACTGAAAAGTAATATGGCTTTACTTTTCAGTCAGCACAAGGCTTTCTAATGTCATCTTTCAACTCTGCCGACTTCAGTTCACAACACTTCTATTTTTTTCTGAAAGCCTTATGTTTTGTATTTAGAGTGCTTTGTTCTGAGTGAGATTTGAGTAAGGTTGGCTTGTGAATAGATAAGAAGCTTATCTTTTTACACGTAATGTTCACTTGTTCCAACATCATTTATTTTTTATTTTTTAGAATAATTTTATTGAGAAATAGCAATGAGACAGTTTCAAAGCCAATTAGTAGGACTGTTTCAATAATTAATACATTGCATATTGTTGTCTGAGTGGTTATTCATTGTACAAGGTACAGACATGATATCCCGTCCACAAACACTATTAAAACAAATCTTTTTATTCATTGCATTAAGAGAATGTAGCTGTATATCTATCCTACATATTTTGAATATACAGATACAAAATGGTTGTTCACTTGTAACCACTTTTTTTGGCTTTCTTAGAGAAAGGTATTCCATTGTCATTTAAATATTATAGGTATGTGAATTCAGCAAAATATTGCAATGTAGTCCAGTAGTCCATAATACTAGTGGGTTATCCACAGGACTGGCAATGTCAGAAGTTGTTGACTTGAGCCTTTTTTATAGCTCAGCAAAATAATATGGCTTTACTTTTTATACTTTAAAATATGTAACACTTCATAAGTTTAGAGACAGCATTACTCTTTCATTGTTGAGCTGCCTCAGCGCTTTCACCAAAATCCATGCAGCTAACTCTCTGAATGAGGGAATCGTCCTTCAGCTTTCCTATTCCATCCACTGACTTACTTCTTTCAGTTCCTGGACTCACACTGTAAAAGGATCTTTGAAGATCTTGTGACAATTCTTAAGTGAAAAATGGATTGGTCATACATGAATGATTCTATTTCAGTGACTTTCTAGGGCTTCTGGTGACAGGACTCTGCCCAGGGTACGATATGACTCCCAACATGAGGCTGAGGCCCCTGACTCTGGAGCCCAGGGCAGGGGCTGAGGCAGCACTGGTCACAGGGCCTAGGCAGTGTCCCTCATCATTAAGAGACTGGCAGAGTAGGGGCTTGACTACCTGTGGCCAGCACTAGTGCTGGCCAAACCCTGAATCACATTCACCAAAGGTCTTAGTCCACCGCTAACTCACAGCTAGGGTAAAACAAGTACATTTTTTATGTTAATAAGCCACACCAGATTCTCCTGCCTAGTTAATGGTTGTGTGAAACCATCATGAATTTTGATATTGGAAAATAGTATATAAGGCTTTGCTTTTGATAGTTGGAGCTGAGTTTATAGACAGATTATTTCAAGTAATTTCACATTATGGATTACACCAGTCCTTTTCAGCTAGCTCTTAAGGGATGAGTGCTTCTACAAAGTGTATGTAAGAGCTTAAGAATTGGGAATGAGTACTTTAGAATCACCATCTGGTGAAAGTTTGAGGCAAATTTTAGACTTTATGGTGTTTGTTCTGAAGCCTTTTGATTTTAAAACAGCATAAGTGGATCTGAGTCCTTCATCTGAGTTAGAAATGGAGCCTTAGGGGACCACAGTATGTTTCAAAGTGATTAATCTGCATAAAAAGCTAATTACCTGCGTTTAAAATGCCTTTATTTAAGATATGGAAATGTATCAAAACATTTTAAGTCTCAGAAAGGCTTTAAAATATTTGAAAGCCCTCACAGTCTTTTTATTGTCATCAATTGATCTCTTTCCTCCCTCTCTCTTTCTTTCAGTTAGAGGAATGAAGTTGTCACCTTGTAACTATTGACAAACTGAGTAAGACTACCAATAGCTGCAATATTAAACTTCTCAAATTGCAGCTTAGCTGGGAAAATTCCAGATGTTAATTGGAGGTGCTATAGGTATCGCACCACAAATGAGTTTCTTTTTTGTTTAAAAAAAATGTCACAAAAAAAGTTGCAACTTATTTTCATCCTTGGCTTACTTTGTGAGGTTTTTCACTTCCCTTCAAGGTTCGGCACATTTTTTTTTTGTTTGCTTGATCCATTTCCATCTCAAAGTCATTTCTGAAAACTGCTGGAATTAAAGAAACTTTAAACGGTCATGCAGGTCTTTAATTGGAAATGAGTTTTGACAGGACGGAGGTAGAGTGCTGTGTAGGTCCAATGTGAAGGTAGCTGACAGCCCCTTGCTGTTCCAGGACGAGACAACATGTGGAAGGCATTGCTCTGTCCCACTTGCAGCCTGCCATTTCCTCTGCAGGGCAGCCCCTGACCCCTCAGAGTGATGCTGACACCCAGAAGGGAAGTGTTCCCACTGCTGTGACAGAAGGGGAGAAGCAGTTTAAGGCCAGGACAGCTGGGAAGAGGTTGTACCAAGGAGAGCTAGGGGTGGAGAGACATAAAGGGTTTAAAATGTTTCCAGCAGGCTCAGATCTTTACTGTTACATTTCATGACTGAAGACTGCAAAACCTTTGATCTGCAAAGGCTCAAAATGTTATGGGGTGGCTTTGAAATTATCTCGCAAGTTTTCAATTTTTTAAGTGGAAGTAGAGATTAGAAAAATGAATGTGTCTTTAATAAGCAGGAGAAGAGAGATTGGAGGGAGGAGAAGGGATTAGGGAAGAAAGAAGAATACAGATCTACCGTGTATATGTCATGAAAATTTTCCATAATGAATGATCCTATTACTTACTTCTAAAATGTACCAATGAAGTGGAATGACAAAATAAAGTTTGAAGGAAGAGATGGAAAGAGACATTTGCTGCACCACTCCAGTACATTAGTGTGCTTTCAATTACAGAGTGTGTGAGGGGTAGTTCAGCAACATCGGATCCCAGAACATGTTTTCAAGGCACTTTACACCCTCGACATTTTATTGGCTGTATATATTCATCAGAGTGAAGTTTCCCTCTGTACTTGTGTTAGTCAAACACTGCCTTAAAGAAACATGAGTGGTGATTGGCTTGTGTTATTTTAACTGGGTTGCCATTCTTTGCATTGAATCAACAGATTGTTTCAAAACTCAAATGATCAGTTTTCAGAAACGTTCCTGAGACCAGTTTTGAAAGTGATCACTACTAGGTGGCAGGAGAATTTGCTAAGAAACACATCACTGAGGAATTCAGTCATTGTGCAAGCTTCGCAGAGTGCTACACAGGCCTAACTGGTATAGCCCTCATGTCTATGTGAGGGCTGTCATTAACCAAAAGTTGGGACACATGTGTATGGCTCTAATTGTTTTTGTATGCTTTGTTTAACTTTTTCAATTAGGGTCTTGGTATTTTGAATTTTCCATGTAGGCCAGGATGTCCTTAAACATATAATCCTCCTGCCTCTGTCTCCTTAGTGCTGGGATTATAGCACCATCCCGTATTCTACTCTTTCTTTCTAAGACATTCAAGAATCTTGTTCAGGGTACATGTTTTTCTTAATGCACTGTTTAAAGTAGGGACAATTAGGGCATTCTGCTACCTTGCTCCCTCAACTTCACTGTGTGTGTGTGCACATGCACATGCATGTGTGTTCCTTAATCTGTGGTGTTGAATGTGTTAAAAATATCAGCATGTCATGTACAGCAATCATTCATAAAAGCACACTATCCATGAAATGCTTTGCTTGTCTTTGGCTGTTTTTTTTTTTTTTTTTTTTTTTTTTTTTGTTGTTGTTGTTGTTTAGTCTTTGGATAATCAGTGCCTCTGAATCAGACAAATATTCTTGCAAAATGATAATGATCATGTATGATTGGGCACTGATCACAAATTGTATTATAATTATTGACTAAAGATGAGCCATTGCAATTGACCTGTCACATTAAGAAAAGAAGAGCAACTCCAAATAGCTTAGGAGCAGTGGGTTAGGCAGGAAGCTTCACTGTGGAGCTATGACAAGGAGAGCTTATCCTTGGCCCACTGTTTAATCTGGCCATTCCCAGAATTAACGATAGCTAAACACACAATTTGGATGAACTGGATAAGGAGCTGTGGGGAACGAGTACTTCAAATACTTTTACTAAGATGAATTATGATGAAAGAAGCCATAAATGTCTGGTGAGAATATGTACTTAAGACATGACAAAATAGCAGTCTATCTGACTTGGCTTTATGATTGCTCCAGGCCTTACCTCTCCTGGTTTTTTACTGTTGGCTCTTTTTGCCAGTTCATAGCAACCTGCATCCTTCATTCAGTTCTGTTTTTGCCAAACTGATGAAGCCACCAGTGAGGATGGAAAGGGAATGTAGTGCAGAATGTCACATGAATAAATGGGCTCAGTCACTCCTTAACATGAGATCAGCGTTGGACAGTGGGGGACTGGTAGAATGGATTAAACTCTTCCTCTTAAATTTTCTAGCTTAAAAGCATAATATCAGCTTTTCTCAGTGCAGAAGTAGTTCAAATAAAAATGGCTGAGGATGCAGGGATGCTGCTGGAGGACTGCACCTTCAAGTCCACCCTGGGCAACGTTATTGCTTTGTGAGAGCCTGTATCAAAACAATAAATGAAGGAACTGGGTATGTAGGCCAGTAGGAAGGCCCTGGCCCGCTATGAAGTCTGTTGGCATAAAGGGCGAATATTTTTTCTGTAGTGATCCACTCAGTCTAGTTGGATGAACTATATAGAGTAGCAGGTCATAAGAACTGTAAACAGTTTTTGAGGAAAACAGTTACATTTGACATTGTTTGAACATCGATCTCTGTTGAAATTATAACCACTCTGTAAATCCATCCATCCTTGAATGCAGACACCCGGCAGGAGTGTGGGGGAGGCACTCATTTCTGGAGCTCTGATACTTGATGGACGTCTTTACTAAGACATCAAAAGGTTTGACCTACCTTCATAAGGCCATAGCTAATTTTTAAAGATAATTTATTATAACTTTTAAAATAAGTATTGGGTTCTAAGTATTTCATAAGAATCTTAAGTAAAGTTTAATAAATTTAAGTTTTAGTGAAAAATATTTGGTCATATATCTTATGTGCTCAGAAATAAGCATATACAAGACATAATATAAAACCCTAAACCCTAAATAATATACACCTAAAAAAGATTTCTCCTTTCATTTTATTCAACCTGTGACTACAAATAGATACCTTTTATGAGATTTTAAAATTTATTTATTTAGTACACGTCGACAGGCTCTCACTATATAGATTGGACTCGTAGTGATCCTCCTGTTTTCAGCCTCCCAAGTGCTGGGATCACTAGTGTGGGCTTCCATGCTCAGTCTTAATTGCTGTCTCAGTGTGCCCTGTGGGCAGGGTCAACCTGGCACCTTGGGGATGGAGCCCCGGTAAGCAGGTGCTTTAATCCACTGAGCTATCTTTCCAGCCCTGATTATTTTTGTAAGCTTCATTTATTTGGTACAGGGTCTTGCTACACAGCTCACACTCATAGTGATCCTCCTGTCTCAGCCTCCCCATTGCTGGGATTATATGTGTGAGGCCACCATACCCGGCTTTGGTGGCCAGCTTGGCACAGGGCCAGCATGGCATGTGGTACTGGGTATCTAACCCGGGTCCTCAGGCTTCCCAGGCAGGCACTTAGACCACCAAGCCATCTCCCTCCAAATACATTCTTATTAGTATCTCTGTAGCTAACCTGGCATATTGTCTTTATTAGCAAGTGCATTGTCAGGAGTATTGAAATGAATCCCACACATGCACACACATGTACAACGTGTAAGTCCAAATGTTTGAAATGTAGAAGTTCAACATCTTAAAACATTGCAGCATTTCTGTTTTAAAATATTCAACATTTTTATATGTAGACACTTAGTATCTTCATATTATAAATAAAATATTGCAAAAATTAACATACTAATTGCTAGACACCTGATGAAAATAATTTTATAATGAAATATGAAAACAAACAAGAAAACATGGAGAAAATAAGGGTACATTTGTCCTAAAAGGTTCTGAAACAAATACTAAATCTACAATAAGCTGCAATTTGTATGTATATATTATAAAGGTTACAGAAAGTTAAATGCTACAACAACAAAAGCCTGAAAGAAGGCTTTTATGTCCAGAAAGCTTTATTAGTTATAATGTGGAATGCAAAAAAAAAAAAAAAAGGCCACAGAATATTTTAGGCAAAATGGTGCAAATTCTCACATATACCTCTGCCAAGGTTTTTAATATTTTTTTTTTTTTACCTTCCATTTTCAGACTTGTATTGCTCTGTTTTTCTGTGTGTACTAACTCACATGCAAGCAAAGCTTTGACCAAGTGTGGTAATCTTGTTGGTAGGGAGACAGGAATTAATCGTCTTCATACTCTGATAACACATACTGTGGCAGATCAAATCAATATTTAGTAAATATATACGATGCAACAATTTTCTTGGCCAGTGTGTTAGCTTCCTTCTTGTCCTCAGGGAATTGTTCCCAGGACAATGGTGTTTGACTTTTCTAACTCATCAAGTTCTCCTCTTTTGGATCACCCTTCTTTGTGTAAGACCTTTTTACTTACCCATGGAGCCTAGAGACGTTCTCTTATTTTCTTCCTAAAAACAATAAGTTTTGAATTTTTAAATTTAGGGAGATTTAGATTAACTTTTTCTATAAAATATGTAATTGCACCAGCACTGGTTGTTCAAAGGCCAACTTTCCCCCACTTCTCTTCTTCTCACTTTTCTTAAAAATCAGTTGGTGGACCTATATTTGTGGGCCTCCCTCTGTGTTTTCTATCCTCATATTTATTTCTCTGTTTTAATGACATTCATGACAACGTGTCTTTTACTCTAATAAATGATTTAAATTTAAGTATTGACCATAGGTATTAACCATGATTTAAATATTAACTCTGTATTTTGAGCACAACTTGTGTAATGGTATGTGGAGGGCTCACTTCATTCCTGATATCGGTGAGATGTGCTTTCTCTCTTTTCATCGGGCTTCCTAGAACCACTGTTACGGATTTTTAAAGAACCAGGTTTGTTTTATTTATTTTCCTGTTTTTTACTTCATTGATTTCTATTCTTAGGATTCTTCTTTCCTTATGCTTCTTTCAGGTTTACTTTTACATTTTCTTAGGTTCATGAGACCAGAAATCAAGTGTTGCTTTTCTTTATCTCCAATGTAAACACTTAGCTGCTGCTGGTCTTCTCCTCAGCAGTGGTTCAGCTGTGTGCCATCAGTGGTCACGTGCTTTCATTTCCTTTAAGTTTCCTCATAGATGATTTAGAAGAGCAGTATTTAATTTTCAACTAATTACAATGCTTTCTGAGAATGATGAATAGTTCTATTTCATTACGGTCACAGAACGTACTCTATCTGACCTCAGATCTTTTAAACTGCATGAGGTTTGTGCTATGGTGCAGGACATATTTGCAAGTCATCTGTGGGCACTTGGAAAGAAATGTGTGTTGAGCTGGTGTTGGATGAAGTGTTTTACATATGCATATGTGTGTATAAATGTCTGTAACGTGCATATATAAAATGTTTTGTTTGTCCATTGTGTTGTTCAGATCATCTATATCTTAGCTGAGTTTCTGTCCAGTAATTTAATTGAGGAATAAACATTATTTTTTGACATTGAGAATAAGCATTCCTTATTGAGAAAGGAATGTAGAAATCCCTAATTCTGACTGGGAATTTCTTTGTCTTCCCTTCAACTCTATCAGTTGATCAGTTTACCCTCTGTGCATCCTTGAGGTATTTTGTCCTTCAATATTTAAGATTGCTATATCCAATCAGTTATGTGCATGTAAAAATTGGAAAAAGAAAGAAATGTATAAGAAATTAAGAAGAGAAAAGTTACAAACAATTGACAAAAAGGAGACAAAAATAAATTAAAGCCTTAACTGCTTTTCTTTTCATAGAGCAGTAAGATGATACAATGTATTACAACAAATACTGTGAAATTCATATTATTTTGTCAAGTGAAATTCTATGTCACTTGTAACTTCTGTTTTAATTCTACTTTTTATTCTCTTTAAAAAATTAAAACACATTAGAACTAGTAGGTTAATCATTAAGTCATTATGTATTGTTCTCTATATGAGACTTTTTAAAAAAGTTATTGTTTGCATAGTATTTCATTTTTAAATTTTTGCTTTTAATGTGCATGTATCATTAGAAATTAAGTGTATTTCTTGTAAATATACAGTTACATCATTTTAAATAGTCATTTTGCCAACATTTGCTCATTATTTAGAATCCACTATTTCCATTTAAGTAATTATTGATATGGTAGGGAATAAGTTCGACATTTTAATACCTGTTTTCTCATTTCTTCATCTGCTTTTCATTCTTCTTTTCCACAGGTCTTCCTATGCATTACCTGAACAAGGGTTAGGATTTCATTTTGATTATAGTTTTAGAATATGTCTATATTGTTTTCTTAGTGCTTGCTTTGCATATAAAAATAGTCATGTGACAGTTATAGTGTCCTAATTAAGAAAAGATAAATGACAATGATACCATTAGATTATGTTACTTAATGATGTTATAGCTATCTTTGCTTGTGTCAGTATATTCCATGGCATTTACAAAACAACAAAATCACCTGGCAACTCATTTTTCATATATGACATCCCAGTGTCCTACTGTCATTATTCTACCATTCAATTATGGACGCCTTACTTTCTTTCTAGACCCTTACTTTCCCCATTTTAGATGTCATATTCTTGACTAAGACATGAGTGGCATTATGGTTTCTCTACAGTCATCAAGTCTGACTTATAAAACTCACGTAAGGACAGTATATATTATATACTGACTTTTGATACTCTTTCCATATTTCTTTTTTCCTGCAAATGTCCGAGGATTCCTTCACTTACTATTTCCTTTCGTTTTGAGTAGCTTACCTTGGCCGTTCTTCAAGGACACATCTGCTTGTGACAATTCTTTTTTTTCTCTCGTCTGAGACTCTACTTTCCCTTTCCTCAGATATAGAATATGTGTTTGATGGCTTTTATCTTTTCCTTCAGCACTTGCAAAATATTGATCAGGATTAACTTGTGTTTCTGGGGGTCGCACTTAGATTCTTTTGGAGACATCTGAGGGGGCAGATCAGCTCCTGTAGGTGGGAGGGCCCTGCCTGTGGCTGTCATGGAGTGAAGATGGTGCCTGAGTCCCGCAGCTGGAGGAGGAGCCTCCTGAGTGCGGGGCTTGGCCCTGTGGTCTTCTTGTGAGAGGAAAGCATCACAGGGGCAGGAAAGGAGCCTGCTTCCCATCTGTTGGGCTCGCTGGTGGGGACAGTGCAGCTCCCCCTGGTGGGCCTCAGAAGGGGTAGGAGGTGAGCAGCCCGAGTCCTCTCTTGTGTTGGGTGGGGGTTGGGTCCCAGCAGGCTCTGTCCTGTGCAGTTGCTGAAGTCCTGGATTTCTGGATTGCTCTGTCTGTCCCTACGTGAGTTTCACATCTCCTGCCACTGACACTTATGCCCTCTCCAGAGTTGTATGGATGTACTGAATGGGAAGGACAAGAGAGAAGTGGATTTATGGCACCACATTTCCTGACTGGAAATTCTCCCCGTTTTGTTTGTTTATTTGTATTTTGTACTTAGTTAGTGTCCTGAAGTATTTCAAAGAGGTTGTTAGTGTTTCATGTAGGGCTTGGAGAACATGAAATAAAAACAAAACAAAACAAAACAAAAAAACCTCTTGAGGTAAAGACAACACAAAGTTACCACTTTAACTGTATCTGAGTGTGCAGTTCAGTGGTGTTAGGTGCGTTCCTATTGCTGTGGAATTGGCCCCACTCGTCATCTCCAGAACATTTCATCTTGTGAAATCAAGACCCTGACACATTAAATAATACTATCGCATTTCCCTCCTTCCAGCCCGCAGTAACCTGTGTCCTGCTTCCTGACTTTGGATGTGTGCTCTGTAGGCACTTCATTTAGGTAGAATTCTGTTAGGTAGAACTCATTTTACTTACTGTCAGGTGGTTGAGGAAGTAGGTGAAAGGTTTGCTGGTGGATGCTGTTGAACACTTAAGCGTTTTCCATCAGCTTTTAGAAAACAGTTTGAACCTAGTGGCCAGTTGGAGACTTTGGAAGCTGTCAAGCCCGGTGTGTGCTGTGGATTCAACAGTGTTAGCTATTGCTATGATTTTTTTGCAAGGTTTTGTTTTCTTTTCCTTATAGCATAGACAGCTAGAAATCTGCAGTTAGGCTGTGAGTCACAATCCTCTCTGTCTCTCGCTCTCTCCCCCAACTCTTCATCTCTTGTGTTTTTCCTGCCAAGAGTTCTACTTTCAGATCATCATCTTACAACCCTACTTGCTGCTAACTATTAACAGTGTTCCACAAAACATGCAAAGCAGAAACTAAAGCCATGGTAGATTTAGTGGGGAGTAGTGTCTGGATATGGAAACAAGCAGGGCCTGCATTCGGGTCTTGACTGTTTTTCAGAAAAAAATTGCACTGAGACAGCTTCAAAACAGGTTGGTAGGAGTTACAACAATTAATACATTGCATATTGTTGTCTTTGTAGTAGTTATTCATAGTACAAGATGCAGCCATTATATCCTGTCCAAACACTATTAGTACAAATCTTTCTTCTTATTGAATTAAGAGAAAGTAGCTGTATATCTATCCTAGCTATTTTGTATATGCAGATACAAAATGGTCCTTCATTTATATCATCTTTTTTTCTTTAGTTTTGTCAGAGGTGGGTATTCCATTCTCATCCAAATAATGTAGGTGCATGAATTCAGCAAAATATTCCAATATAGTCCAGTAGTCCACAATAGTAGTGGGTTATCCCTAGCACTGGTAATGTCTGAATCTGATGAATTGAGCCTTTCACAGCTCAGCATATTAACATGGCTTCACTTTTCATATCTTGTTTCTATACCTTTCTGCTGGATGGTTAAGACCAAGATAAAACAAGACCTATATATCAAGAAATGTAACTTTTTGTATCTGACAAGGGCCTTGACTATTATATGATATACTTTGTGGAGTTCCTGGTCTCCTTGTTTCTTTACTTATAGAGGGGAGATAATGGGCCCTACTTGAATATTAGTATATAGCAGGTGTTCAGGAAATCAACTCTGGTTATCGAGTGGATTTCCACAACCCATTTGGCTATGTTTATACCCTGCTTAATTATGATATTGGGCTGAGACTGCCTCTGACTCTCTCTGTTATCTTCTAGTAGTTGGGACTTACTAGTGAGTAAAAACATTTATTATTCTAGGTTTGGATGTTCTAAGTTCAGAGAAAGTGTTAACTGATGATAACCAGGGAAAGCTCACCGGCAGCACATTAAAATTTCTGGATTCTTTCATTGTGCTTAAGATGTAGAGTTTAATATCTTTGAGAAGAAGGGGAAAATAGAACATGATTTTCACAAAAGGATGGAGTGTTCATATGTATAACAATGTGATGATGTTTAAAGAGTGTTCATAGGAAGAAAAACCAAGTATATTTCTGTTCTTACAGTAAAAAGCTTTTATTAAGCAAGGTATGAATGTCTGAATTGTAATATTATAAATGTAAAATATTCATAGATAACTACTGGGTTGATGGTAGAAATATTTTCTCTTCTATGCTGCCCATGAAATTAATCAAAATGACTTCATTTATTTATTTATCTTTTTTTTTTTTTTTTTTTTTTTTTTTTCAGAACCAGGGATTGAATTCAAGCCCTTGTGCTTGTCAGGGAAGTGCTTATTCTACTAAGCTATATCCCCGGCCCCAATAACTGTAATAAAATACCAATTTCAAATGATTTTGCAATCTAAAACTTTTATATAATGTATTATTTTCTATCAACTAACTGCTCATATTAATAAGTGATGCTCAAGTGCTTGCTTCTTGGAAGCCCATGTGGAAAGGCTGTAGCTTAGCGGTCTACAGCAACTGGAAGCAGGATGTTCTGGTTGTCTTACTGCTCCAGATTACATGAAAATGTCTCCATTAAATCATTAAGCTTTGGAACAGTTGTAAGAAGTAGGTTGTGGTTCATATCAGGAATGTCCCCCTAGAGCTTCTCATAGCCAGGGCGGTGGTTTGGGAAGCATAAAGGACAGTGGGGGCTCCATTGCTGACTGACGGGAGGCCGGACCTGCTCTGGGGTGCATCTCCCATTCCAGCTCCCTCTCGCCCTTCTCTGCTTCTGGCCGCCATGACACGAGCAGATTTCCTCCACACTGACCCTCCCACCCTGTAACTTCTGTGTTACACGGCCGCCGCCAGATAAGAGCTCCTGAAACATGAGCCAGAATAAATCTCTCCTCTCTTAAGATGTGGGTGTTGAGCTGTGTAATTCCACAATGAAGAAAATGAGTAAGTTAATAAAATATGAAATACAATGTACATTCTACTAAACACTTGGGTTTGGGATCCAATGATCTTGGCCATTCTTAAGCTCCAGTTTTATTTTTTAATTTAATTAATTAATTTATTTTTTTATGAATTTAAGACAGGGTGTACAGGGTGTATAAGGTCTCACGACGTAGATTGAACTCATAGTGATTCTCTTGTACTCAGCCTCCCAAGCGCTGGGATTACAGGCGTGAGCCACTACACCCAGTGTCAGTCACCATCTCCGCGTGCCCTCGAGGCAGGGCTGGCATGGTACTCCAGGAATCAAACCCTGCTGCTGTGCTTGGCCTAAGCAGGTGCTTTAGTCTGCTGTGAGTGAAGATAGCTTTTGTTTCTTTTTATGACAATCATTCATCTTTTTTTGTCAGCAAGACCCATGAAGTTATTATTTATAGGATCAAATTGTGTTAGCAGCCCAGAATATTGCCAAATTATTATTTGCTTATGTGTAATTCTTAGCTTATTTTAATCCTTGCTGTTAATACTTTCAGTTACATATTTCTCCTTGTTTTCAGTGTAGGTAGGCCATCTTTGTTTTCTTAACTAGAAATGATACATGAAAGTGGCACATTTCCAAGGTGTTGAACAACTATTTTGGATATAAATATGCATATGAATATTAGAATTTGGGCCTCTAATCACAGCCATGATCATTCCTACCAGTTTGGTGCACATTTTGGCCTTTAAACTGTTCATTTGTACTATGAACTAGATTACGTGCTTCTATCTATCAGTCAGCTGAATGCATTGCAAGTCAATTTACTAAAATAGTCACTGTTAAGCGGTATATTTGGACAGAGTTGACACCTCTGACATTTTCTAAAATGGCAAAAGAAACCGTGTTTAAGGCTATGATTTATGAATGCTGTGTTCCCCCAGAACTTCTGTTTGATTATGGTTTTCAGTTTAGCTGCTAAAACTCCACAAACTGCTGAAAGGGCAGCTAGGAAATGCTGTGTGATCAGAAATCTCACCTGAAGACTCACAAACACATGGAAACATAATATTGATTCTCAAACAATGACCTTCTTGTTGCTTCTTGGAATTGCCTTGTCTCACAAGAATAGAACAATGACAAACATAGCAGAAGCAGCAAGAGTGAGGAAGAAGCAATCAGACTGATACAACAGAACGGTCTCTATGAAATGGACAGGCTATAGTATAAATAGAGAAGCAACTGGCAATGATTAAAAAGTATTTTGAATCCATGGCTGTCTCCTAGATTACTGGCCTCTATTAAAAACTTCTTAAAATAATAGATTGGTTTAATTCTTCAAGCAAAAGAAAAATTATATCATCTTAAAGATATTCCATATTATTATATGGATGTGACCGGGCTGGGTGGGGGCATGGAGCAAAATCTCATGTATTGCAAGTTTTAAATGTACCAGGCTAAGGTTTACTTAATTGGAACCTCCAGGCAATAAAAGAGCCCTTTTTAAAATTCTGTGATTCTTAATATGCTAAATAATGCAAAGCTTCGACTCTTCAAGCATGAGACACACATCTGGCAGCTTAACATTTAAATTATGTGGGGTGGGGGGCTGCCTCACTTCAGTAGTAATTTTCTCAAAGAAAAGAATAGGAAATGTATTACAACTAAATTTAATTTCTTTTCTGATTCCCATCTTGGCTAATTGCAGGCATTTTTCCTAGGTTCTTCGTATTTACGTTTTTTACACACATTCTGTACATTTTATTAATCTTTAATTTGAGATTGTTCTCACTGTTAGTGCAGTTGAGAAAATATGGTGTATTTTACTTAGCAAATTGTGTTGAAAAAAATCTATCTGATCTCAAGTAATAAAAATAATGGGCTAGAAGATAAAGGGAAAATAGAATTTCAGAGACCCATAAAAATATTACCAAAAAAAGGCAACATTTTTTTCCATTGGCTCTAATTTCAAGATTTTTTCTTTTGGTATCAATGTTTTCTCAATTTTGTCATTATCTGACTGTTTTTCATTCAAAAGTTATTATAAGCGGCATTCTGTCTCATATTTCTCTAAAGGACAGTGTCAGATCCTTAATTAATTTTGCAAAGGTCATTTGGAGAAACCATTAAAAATATGCCAAGTAAAAAAGATTAGCAAAATACAGAGAAAAAATACATTTTTGAAGCATAAACATTTATATAGAGACAGTGTAGTGTAACATTATACAATTTTGACAACTGTTTTCCTTGTGTACCTCATGTATTATTAAAAATGTGATTGCTTCATTTGTTCTTTTCTGGGTAATACCAGCTGATATTCTCCAAAGTCATCAGCAGGTTACTATCATTTATAAGCATTTTATTTTGTTGTATAAGAAGATCTGATCATTTAACAAAATGGCTATAGTTCCATAAAATAAAATGTACTTTCAAAATAATTAAACTACATTTTTATTGCCAGTGCATAACAGGGAGGCTAGCTCTCCCATAACAAATGCATGTGTTTGTTTTAATTAAAATCCTAACACATACTGCCACTTCCACTGTTCATTACAGCAAGACAACTGGTACTGTACTAGCACTTCTGCTATAACCAACCATGAAACTAGATAAAACAAATGGCGAAACCGTTCTCAGGCACTGGCATCAGAAAGCATAACAATATATGACCTGGGAGAGAAGAGGGATTTATGAGCGAATTCTCCAAGGTCAATGGAGGCTTTTTACCTGAACAGGATATTTGAAATATGGATCAGTGAAATAGATTCCAAGCAGAGGTAAGTACCGTTGAGCTGAGAAGACAGAATTAGCATCCAGGGCACCGATGCATCTGGAATCTGCCGAGTCAAACAGACAATCAAATAGTTTTCCGTGAGTCCTCGGCTGAGTGTTGTGCTTTGCATGACTGTAGGAAAAGTTAGATTTTGCTAAGTGACTCCTTTTGACTGATGGCTATGGACATGAAAACAAAACATTAGGGCTGGGATACAGGTACATACAGTTCAACACCAGCCAAGACAGCTTTCTGATAACTTAATTGTCAGTTTGGACAGCAAACTGAAGCATCCAGAGTTTGCTCATTAGGAAGGAGGACCACACAGTGGAGTGGCTCACCCTAAACCTGTCCAGAGAAGCTCTAAAATAAACCTAGATGAGCTAATTAGAGGAGTAAAGAGTTTTGAGGTTGGCTTCTGTCAAGTTAAAGCAACTTGGAGATTTTGTCTTCACACATCTATGTAATGGAAGCCTACATAAGTTTTAACAGATCAACCACTAAGGAGCTGCAGGTGACAAAAGAGTCAAAAATTTTCAGAAGAAGAAAACAGAATCCAGAGCCTTCTACAATGTCCATTTTACAGTCGAAAATTAACAGACAGAAAAGGGAAGATATAAACTATATTCATAAAAAAGGAAATAAGTATATAAAACAATTCTAAGATAATTTAGATGATAAATTTATCAACAAAAATTATTTTAAACATTATAAATATAGTCACAAATGTAAAGTTCCTGCATAGATATTAAAATAATGAAAAGCAAGTAACTAAATACAGATGTGAAAAATCTAAGAATTAAGTAAGAAGTTTATTTGATAAGATTGGTAGTAATTTAGAATGATAGAAGCTATATTCAGTGAACTTGAAGATGGAGTAAAAATAGTAAAATTTAAGGTAAAAGAAAGGATGGAGAAAATGAAGAGTCAGATTCTTATGAAGCAGCATGCTACATTTCATATCGTCATAGAATGATGTAAAGTATGTATTATGTTTAAAAAGTACTGAAAAGTTGCCAAATTTGACTATACATTGATTTAGAAATTTTTATTGTTTTACTTTATAACAACCCACAAAACTTAATAACAAAATAATAAGACAATATTTCCAGCTCGTGTCCATCTCCAGACAATGTCGTATTTACATACAAGGAAGTACTACCCTGCCAGAAGATAGGCCAAGGTGAGGCATTTGTAGGTATGTAAGTACACTTGAGAACATAAGAGTGAAATCAGGCAGACATGCTTAAATATTGAATAGCTTCTTTTCTACGAGAAATACATTATATATATATATAAAATTATATAAATATAATTATATATAAATATAATTATATATAATATAATATATATATAATATATATAATATAATATATATAATATAATATATAATATATATATTATAATATAATATAATATAATATAAATATATATAATATATAATATATTATATATATATATGAATGAAGAGGGATATGTAGAAGTATATTAAATTTCAAGTATTTTGACAAATTACCTGTTTTATGTTGTTTCAAAAATATTTTAATATATAAATGCTAATTTATGTCATTTGTACTATTGTTTATCTTGAAAAAGTTTTGTATTATCTTCTTTGTGGGGCTTTTTTTTGACCTATGTCCTGTATTCTCAGTAGGTACCTGGAACATAATGACTAATAGTTTATGTTCAGTGAACCTAAGCAGAATACAGACGGAGTGGACCAAGGGTAGGCGTATTATCATCAAACTGCTGAACACACGTGCGAAAGTAAAGATCGCGTAGCCAGGAACACAGAACCAAAGGCCAGAGAGCAACACTGAAACACGGGAGGCGCTATCGAAATGAGGAAGACCTGGAGCCAATGTCATGATGTGTTTAATACGATGAGGCAATGTCAAGTGAGAATATTTTTAGGGTGTACCTAGCAAAAATATTCTGCAGAAATTGAACATGGCATTATCAAGTGAAAGAAAACTGAGTCCAGCATACTGACACTATAACAAGTGAAAAAATATTTCTCAATCTGAAGGAAAATGATACAGATTATTTATACAGGAGATGGAGAAATGCCAAGATTGGCAAACATTATATATATATATTTCATATTATGTTATTTTAAATTATATATAATATAATATAATTATATTGAATATGAAATACTTTGTAGCACATATTTAATACACATGAAAATCTGTTCTCAAATACTTTTGCTTATAATGACTTACTGTTTAAATGAAATGGCATTACACGGTGTGGGTGTTAATGATGTTCAGATAAAAGACACTACAATCACAGCTCAAAGGTTGAGGGATGGGAACTGGAAGGTGTCACATAGGTAAAACAAGAGTTGTGAAGTGTGTGTGTTGTGACTCTCCAGCACAAAGTGTGCATTTCTAACATTGACTCCAGACAGACTTAACCAATTTTAGATCAAACAATCTAAACCTCAAACATATAGTCAAGAAAATAATAAAGAAAATAAGATGAAATGATAGAACTATAATGTGAGTAATCCAAGTAAAGGCAGGCAAGAACCAACAAAAGAAGAAAAGCCAAAGGTGGTAAAGCAAAAATGAACAGCAAGGAGGCAGACAAACTTAACCGTATAATAATTATATAAATTGGTCCAGGCTAAATAGTTTAATTAAACAGCAGATGTTTCTTGTATGGATTAAAAAAAAACATTATTAACTGTATCTTCTCTATAAGCGATATGCTATAAATCGGTAGAATTGCATTGAAAGACAAACGACAGAAAAATACACATTATGGGAAAATTACATTTAAGAAAGATAATTACATTAATATCTAACATTAAAGATCTGAGTTTAATCTTGAAGATAAAGCCGGGGGATACTTCATTAAGAAGATGTGTCAATCGCAAATATGCACTCAAAAACAGAGATTAAAAACTCATGAGGCAAAAGTGACCAAAAAATTAAGAAAACAAAATTTGGACGACACTTTCATCCATTAATGATTGGTGTCTAAAATAGTATAAGCACTTTGGAAGCCATTTATTTTATGGGGGTTCTTCTAAATTTTTTTTTCTTTTTTGCGGAACCAGGGATTGAACTCAGGCCTTTGTACTTGCCAGGGAAGCGCTTATTCCACTGAACCATCTCCCCAGGCCCCCCATTTATTTTATAACTAAATAAATTGTAGTCAAGTGGACCAACAATACTATTCTGCTATAGTTACCATCCTTTTTTAAAAAGAATTTTTTTTTTTTTTTTATGTATTTGGTACAGGGTCTCTCTATGCAGCTCAGACTCATAGTGATTCTTCTGTCTCAGCCTCCCCAATGCTGAGATTATAGGAATGCATCACCACACCCAGCCACACCCAATCTCAGTGGCTGGCTCAGTACACCCTGGGGTCAGGCAGGCATGGCGTGCAGCATGGGGGATTGAGCTCTGGTTCCCGAGATTGCTTAAACAGGCACTTAATCTGCTGAGCTCTCACTGGCCCTGAGTTTCTGTCTCATTTTGGTAAGATTCTATCTCTTACTTTTCCTTTTTGAAATGTTTACCTTGTGGCATTGTGTGTCAGCAGTGCTTAACTTTTGGGTTTTTAGGCACATGCCTGTAATCCCAGCACTCGGGAAGCTGAGGCAGGAGGATTGTTGTGAGTTCGAGACCAGCCTGAGCTACAAAGTGAGCTTAAAGCCAGCCTGAACTGCATAGTGAGACCCTGTCTCAAAAAGACAAAAAAAAAAAAAAATATTATTTTTATAGGGGCTCATGCCTGAGTTTGTCTTGAGTCTCAGAGGAGACTTGGGGCTTGGATTTTCTAGTTATGCTGAAACTGTCAGAAATTTGGCCTCTCGCTGAGATGAGCAGGAGTTATCAGGGTTCAAAGGAAATGTTATAGTTTGATTTCGTGATGTCCCTGGGAAGCCTCATGTGTTGAGTCCATGGCTATATGTGATGTCAGGAGGAGGCAGCTAATCAAGAGGGGCAGGACGTTGACCTTCCACCTGCAGGCGCGGCTCTTTCCCTGGCTCCTCCCTGCACTCTGTCTCACAGCTGCCCTTATGGGGCAACTCTCGTTTGCCAGGTCTTCCCACTGTGTATGGTCTGCCTCAGAGCCAGCCAACCAGGGGCTGCAAGTGTGCTTCAAAAGAAACCTCGCATCCTTTAAGTTGTTGGTGTTGGATATTGTGTCACAGTGGCAGAAAAGTGACTATGACATAGTCCAATAGTTTGTTTTTAAAAATACCCATAGCATTAAAGTATTTTGGAGTCAGCCAAGGGTAATCCATACGATGGGCAGTAGCAGAGTCCAGGTGATGTTCTCATCAGATCCAGAGCTTTGAAACTGCAAGGAAGGAGATAATCCATCTCTTCTTTTAGCAGAAACATGTCACGCAGGGCTGGGATGAACAGATGTAGGGCTACATGGAGGGAGCTGGTGGTGGTGCCACAGTCCTTTGGTGTTTTAGCATCTGCTTCCACTCTTATTGATTTGTATGCTATGTGTTGTCCAGGGTAATCATATTTTTTTCAGCATCTTTATTTTTATTTTTATCATTATTTTTTATTTTATTGAAGTACAAATGTCAATCAGACAGTTTCAAGACACCTTAACCATACAGATTTGATAAATTGATACATTGCAAACTGTTTTCATAACGTTTTGGTATTGTACAAGGTGCATACATGATATTATATTTACAGATATTATTTTGGCAGATATCTCTTATCAGTGAATTAAGAGTGTAGCTGCTTACTTATTTTTTTATACCTGAATTATATCAAAAATTCAATAATTATTTTCCTAGTGGATGACTGTAGTACTAGAAGCCGACATAATATCCTGTCCAACCACCATTAGTGCAGATCTTGCCTCTCATAGAATTATGTAGAAGCACAGAGTTATCTATCTCAACTGTACTGTCTATACACACACATCATGATTTTTTCTTTCTACACCCCTTCCTTTGTCTACACCTGTCAAAAGTGGGCACTCCATTGACATTCAACTACCTTAGGTGCTTGAACTCGACAACACAATCCAACACAGTCCAGCATTCTACAACCATAGTGAATTATTCAAAGAAATTGTCGACCATAGCCATTTACAGCTCAGCTTAATATTATGGGCTCACAATGTATACTTCATTTTTATACTTTTCTGCTGGATGGTTAAGACCTAGGTAGATCAAGACTTATATACCAACACATGAACTTTATATTTCCTATGTGGTCAGTGAAGTCCTCTCAGGGTG
>PVKA01012288.1:34598-58283 GCA_004027165.1 Ctenomys sociabilis
CCTTTGTCTGTGTCATCCATGTGGATGAGTCACGGCCAATGCTTGACCAGTTTGCTCTCTGTGAGAGCTTGAGAGAAAGTTTTCTCTTCATGTGACTCTCCCCAGGCACACTTTAGAACTTCAATCTCTTTCCTCTGTGGCTCCATAATCTCCTTGTTCAGAAAATTTGGAGCTCACCTGAGTTTCATGATGTTGCAGTGCAGGTTCTCCTATGTCCTGAGTCTTCGCTGACCTTGAAAGGCTAGGTCCAAAATGTTGGCTGGCCTTGTGGCTCTTCTATTTCTCCAACTCTGACTTGGAATCTTAGGTTGTTAACTATCTAGAAGAAAAGCTGATTAGTATCCTGCAGCATATGCCATTCACTTTGCCGTATCTGACTCAATTGATTTTACTTGTTGTACGTTACCTTTTGTATTTCTGCTTTTCGCTTGTTATACTAGGGAGACTATACGATATTTACATATGTGTGTCTAGTTTGTTTCACTTATGAGTATATGTTCAGCATCTTTAGTCTTTACTTTGCCTAAAGTTTCCTTCAGGCTATCCCTAAAAATTGGGAATGGCACAAGGCATGGTGGTGTGGTCCATAGATCTGGTGAAATACCTATAATCCTTGCACTCCAGGAAGCCAAGGTAAAAGCATCATAAGTCCAAGCCCAAGTTGAACAATTTAGTGATTCATTGGTTCACTGTATCAAAAGAGAAATAAAAAATGACTGGGTATAACTCAATATAAAGGACCTGATATCAATCTCTAGTATTGGCCCCCCAAAATAAAGAATGAAGGAGAGTTAAGAAATGAATTAGTAGCAACCAGCTCTAATAAAATAAGGATAAGCCAAACAAGCTAGACATAAAATAGAAATTAAATTCAAATAAGTTAGTTTTATAATAGTACAGTAAATGCATTGTCAAAAGAAAAATTTGATCATATAGTACTTACAGTAAACAAACAAGAGTATGATAAAGTTGAAGCAACTATAAAATTAAAAAAGGAGTAAAGCTGGAGAAACAGTGTCAGCATTAAAACAAACCCAGCATTTAAGGTTTAAAAGGATCTGAATAGTAAAAGAAGATGATCTGTAATGTGAAGTTAGGAAAAAATATGATAGTGACACAGCCTATATGCTTAAAGCAACAGAAGCACTGAATATAAATGCTAGCAATATTTTTATATATGTGAGGGAGACCTAGCTACTTCAGTAATGGAAGTCACTCTCTATGATTATACTCAAATAATATTATAACTTAGTAATTCAATAGTCATCCATTTCTGGCAAGGAAAAACAGATTTTCTTATAAACTAATTATCAAAATATAGTTTATACATGTATACACATGTATGCACATATATATGTATGCAGTACCTATTAACATTTAAAGTATGTAAATTCTTTGATCTCAAAATTTCTCCCTGATAATCTATCCATTTACTGATATGAAACTATAAATAAGCACAGGTTCAAGGAATCTATTGTAACAGCTATTTTGATAAGAAAATAAAAACAAAGAAAGGAAATGAATGTTTATTGGTAGGACATGGTTAAATAAATTATGCTATGATTTAGAAATATAATTATTGACTTAAAGAGCATTCCGCCGGACCCCACTGAGTCACAAGGGGTATAGGAGGCCACACACAACATGCTGCTTCCTTTTTGGTCAGGAATGAAGCACCTGTATGAATGTATGCAGCAGTGTGCTCATTTATATGTATATAGATTGCAACTTTATGAATGCAAATGTGTTATGGTTCAGATCTAAAATGTCTCCCAAAGTCTCAGATTTGGAGTTGGGGCCTAGTTTTAAGGGGTGAGCCACAGGAACAGAAGTTAGAAGTGCATATAAGTACCCCAGGCTCCTCTCTTGTCTTTCTGCTTTTTTAAAATGAATTTAGTGCAGGGGCTACAGAGTCACACTACGCAGATTGGACTCGAAGTGATCCTCCTGTTTTCAGCCTCCTAAACGCTGGGGTTATGGGTGTGTGCCACCACGCCCAGTCTCAATCACTGTTTCAGTGTGCCCTGGGGTGGTGCCAGCATGACACTTCGAGCCTGGACCCTGTGTCTGACTAAGCAGGCCTGCTAGCCTGCTGAGCTATCTGACTGGCCCTGTCTTTCTGCTGTTTAACCATCACTTGGTGAGGTGTTTTCCTCTTTCATGCTCTTCTGCTGTACTGTTTATGCTTTTTTCATCCCAGCCAAATAGGACGGCATTATTTATTCTAAGTAAGAGTTTCTATCTCTAGGAAAGTCAGGCTTAGAGCAAAGAGGATTTTACATGAGAACAACAAAGAAAATGTTAGACTTCTAGGAGTCAGTCTCTTGGATGGGAACTTCATTAGCTGAATATGGATGATACCATCATTATGTTTTAATGTGAGAATGTGAATATCTCAAATCAGAAATTGTTCATGGTGGACAGAACTTTGAACATGGGTCTCTAAGATGTACAGGCTGTAATCTTTATAACATCTTCACTTAGGAGGAATAATATTTTTTTTGTATTTTAGGGAAGGGTCTACAGGGTGTTTAGGATCTCATTAATACTTCAGACTCATAGTGATCCATCTGTTTAGAGCCTCCCAAGAGCTGGGGTTACAAGCGCGCATCACCATGCCCAGTCTAATGATGAAATAATAAATATTTTTTCTGTATCCACTTAGGAGGATATTATATGAGTGAGCCTAATCTAATCACGTGAACTTTTAAAAGCAGAGAGTTTTCCTAGGCTAGTAGAGGAACACCAATTGGCAATTGACTTGTAAGAAGATGGAACTACTTGAAAAATGAGAGGAGAAAAGAAATTCTCACAGTGCCAACATTCCTGATGAGAATCTTGAGATATGGATATGGACTAGAACTGTGGCCCTACTAACCCTCTGCTGTTAGCCTTGTATGGCTTTTAAGTAGGGGAACAACTGAGCCATGCTATACCTGGATTTCCGAGCCATGAACAGTATGAGATAATATATGGATGTTGCTTTGAAGAATAAATTTGTGGTAATTTTTTCTAGCAGCATTAAAAAAAAAAAAAAAAGAATTATTTAGCATTTAAAATGTGTATAAAAAGAGGCAGGGTTTCTTAAGTAAAAGACAACAAAAGGACTAAATCCAGACTTTGAGGTCGAGTAGAATTGGTACTAACTTTTGTCCCTAATTAACTGTTTGATTTTGGGGAAAATCCTTGAGGAGTAAACTCATCACCAAATAACATAATGATAACTAGTGTAATGGTCATGTGTATGTTGTTTGTGTATCGCTGTGTGTAACACATATATGTGGGGTTTTCAGAAAAGGCTAATCTGAAGATTAGTCAGGAAAGACTAATTTCAGTCTTCAGACTAAGTCTGAAGTGTGAGATGGAGGCCTTGCCCATCTGACCTTTCCTGGTGCCCGCCTCTGCCTTGGCACAGTCTACTGGGGTGAGGGCCAAAATATACAATGGAGTCATCTCTTCCCTGAGTGAATGAGACACAAAGGCCAGGCTGGTGACCAAGGGGCTGGAGGACTGCAACTTTCAATGTAAAGATTCCTGAAGCTTTGACGTGAGGATGTAGAACAATATCCTCAAAATTTCACTCTCTTAAAAGTCTCATTTAAAAATACTGATCTAGAAAAAATACCAAATGGCAGGAGATGGCACCATTTAAACTTTGGAGGAAACAAAATTGGAAAGAAAGAAGATATTTATTGTTCAGTCTCTTTTTTAAAAAAATAAATAAATAAATGTCATATTAGCACTCTCATCTCCTGGCTTTCCAAGCTCTTGCAGCTTCTAGAGCAGGATAATTTGCCACAAGATCCAGGAGAGAGACTTGTCACATGACTTTACAGACATGAGAGGTCCAGCTATTGATTCAGGATGCAAAAAGCTATAGTAATACCTGTCAGCGATGTCTTCATTTTTAGTTATTTACTTCTTTTTCTTTCAAAAAACATTTATTGAAGAAGTGTCGTGTGTGTGTTAGACACTGCAGGACACACATGACACTTGTTTGTAAGGAGTCTGTGAACTGAAAGGGTGCTTAAAATAGGGTTTTTTGCTTCCCTAGAGGCCTTTGGCACTGTCTGGGCACATTTTAGGTGGGATGGAAAAGTTGGGTGCTACTGGTATTCAGTAGGCAGAGAACAGGAATCCAGTCCAGTCAAGCACAGGGCAACCCTGAAAGATAACGTGGTCCAACCGACAGCAGTGCTGAGCCTCAGGGACCCCTGCATAGAACAAGTCATGCAAGGAAAGGCGGCTCACAGGAGGACCACTGAATGCAGGTAGACAGCAAAATCCTGTCACCCCAGGATTTCATATTGGATGGTCTCTACAAGGTAGAGGAGCAGTTACTTGGAAACATAATCCAGAAATATAGTTGATGGCAGAGTCCTCTCTGGATAGGGTGAGAAAGCAGATCAGAAACAGCTGCTGCTTACAAATTGCATCTTCATAATATGGCTGGTAGCTGACTCCTACTTGAAGCTTGTAATCTGCTTGAATTAAAACTGGGGACATAAAACAGCTTGGTGCTTTCCTTTAGAATTTATCCTTCTACCCCCATTTGTCAGACTTTATATAAGCTGTGACATTCAGCAGGGAAAATCCTCTGGAGTGAAAATCTGTAATATATTTTTCCCACCTTTTTGTTTTTAACCCCAGGGAGCATTTCTAATAAAACTGACCCCTGCCCTACAGACTGTGACCTAAGTCTCTTTAAAGAAGACCAGGAATTACACTCGAAGGTAAGCTGAAGGCTATAGGGGTAGGCATCAGAATGACCATGAAAAACAATAGCCCTTGATCATTAACTAGGATTTCTTAAAATGTGTTTCCAGGTAGAAATTACTTTGGTCTTCAAAGAGGGTTCTGGAGTGCAGGACAGGCTAAAGCATCTGATATCTGAGAAATCAGCAATGCCAATAAATTTTTACTACATCCGAATTAGACTGCATTAAATGTTGAGGACTTCAGTTAAATTAATCAGTCTACAAGATTCTTTCCAGCTAGGGAAGCGTGATTATAAAATGTGCCAGTTGTGGTGTGTTTCAGTTATTTATTTGGTCTGCTCATGACTGCCACAAAGTGCTATGAAATGGTAGTGGAGTTCCATAGCATGGAAGAATCTCGGTAAACTTATCCCTATTAAGCAGCCTGGGTTTTCAAGCATTGCTTAAATTCAATTTCACTGTTATACTTGGATCCACTCTTTTAGATACTGTATTTAACAATTTCAAATTTCTGTCTTCTCAGACTAAGTTTAAAGTATTTAGCCAACTTAGAAAATTGAAGTTTGATTTTCCCACAGCCTGGACCCTTACGTTGTAAGAGACCTGAAGCACCATCTTAATTTTTCATGCTTCTCACAGAAAGTAGTGAAGAGTTGCACTGCAGTATTTTAGTAAATGGTGCACTTTGATTATGACAGTGGTCCTATAAGAATGTATTGTCCCTTTTTCCCTTAGGATGTGGCTGTTTTAATTTGTGTACATTTATGACATTTGCTCATGATGAAATTGTCTAGCTGTGCATTCCTCAAAACTTGTCTTGATGATTATGAGTCAGGACTGGTTAGGTTTGTGTGGACAGCTCTTATGACTTGTCTCAAGACTAACTTTAGCACCAACCATTGTTTCCCATCTCATTTCTAAATAATTGCATCTATTGTATAAATGATATAACTTTTAAATGTTCAGATGGCCACTTGTAGCATTTACAGCTATGTTTACTTCTAGGTCATTCTCTGTGTCAAATAAGAGAGCTTAGGAATGAAAAATTTAGCAAAGTTTGTAGCCATGACAGTAACATTTACTGAATGGTAGGAGATTGAAACATTCCCAAATGTTCTCAGCTGTCTACATCGAGTGAGAAATATACTGTTATTATCATCATTGTTCCCTTTAAAGCTGAGAAGAATGAAACAAGTTTGCCCAAATTACAACACTGGGCTTTGAACCAAAACTGGTTGGCTCTGAAATATACATTTCTATTAATTGCTAAAAAATCCTTAGGCAAAAATTGTGTATCCCTTTCTTCTTTTTTGCTATGTGTATGTTTTCTACTTCTTAGTTTTATAACTTTCATTTAGGGATTATGATGTGATAATCCAGGAACCCAAAATATATGGTTGAAGAAAAACTAAACACTCTTTTAGTACATAATAAATAGTAAGTACTGTTATATATACTCATTGGAAAGCTAAAAAAAGGATATTTTTGTGAAACTTTAGGACATTATGGGCCTAAAATTATTCTTTACAGTGATTTGAAAAATTCTCATGGTAATTACTGATAGAATTTGTTATTTAAGAAAGGCTAAACTAAATAGCATGGAAATTAATATGATCACTGAACAAACCTAAAATCTTCTCTATATTTTCTGAAATTGCATGTTTATTTAAGGAACTCCTTTTCAATATTTTATGTTTGACCTTATAGCTCATAATTATAACTCAGTCACTTGGGAAGTCAGGGCTGTTGGGAAGGTACCTTAATTCTGAATAAGGACAGCAGGTTGAGAATATTCTAAGCAAAGTCAGTGCTATGGAAAGACAGAATCAGAAACACTCAAGTTATAAGAAAGTGGGTGTTGTAGGCACAGGCAGATACTGCCCTTTCTAGCCATCAATTCTCCCTCCTGTTCATGATAAACAGACTCAATTGGATGATCTATCCTCCAAGTTAAGACTTTGGCTTTTTTCTTATCTAATAGTATTGGGAATTACTTTTTCTCTTCAGTTGATACTAAAGATGCTAATTTAGACAGTTCATCAAATGGCTTTGGGAAAATCAAGTTCAACTCTAAAGGAGAAGCATCCATTTTTCAAATGTACATGATCAGAAGACTGCCTGAATTGGTGCTTTCAAGAGGCCATGGAAGCTAATTGCTCTTCAGACATAGATGCCCAAAGGGGTAGGTTACGTAGGGGTGCTATTTAAAGTAAAGACTAAACTATATCATGTTTTCTCTTGAGTATAGTTAAGGCAAAACATGTCCTGTAACAGCGGTCTGGTAAACACATGAGACATGAATTTAAGAAAGGAAAGTAGTATTCTTGCTGGATAGTCTCAGGATTCAGTCTGGATTTAAATTGGAGCCATGCCTTTTTGGATGATAATAGTGGCAGTAATGGGGAGAACATGATGTCATATTTATTTGCTTTGAGTTTCGGATGCACCTGGTATTTGTTGTTGTTATCTCTGACTTGTGATTGTGTGATCTTCCCAACACAAGCCCTTGAGCAGGGTCTCCACCACAAACCGTCCTCCTGTGCCTGGCGAGCCTTGCCTGAGCAGGCATCAAAGCTCCCATGGCCTCAGCTACCTTCCCAGAGCAGTTCAAAAGCACTTGTAATCCTCGGGATTCAGCCTTTTGTTCACCACTTCCTCTTTCTAAGGCTTTCTCTTTTGATGAAACCAACCCCCTTGCACTTTGTCAGGCCAGATGGGCAGGTGAGCCATACTTCCCAGGGACCCACACAAAGATCCTGTCAAGGGCTTGTGGGAGAAGTGCTAAGTGAAGTTTAACTGTGGCGCGGAAGGCTTCTCCCCTGCACTAGGCATGGGCTCTTTCCGCACAAGGACCTAACCTGTCAGCAAGCCTCTGTCTCATCATTTTGCCCAAGCCAAGGTCCCTGGAAGGAATTCTGATGGAGAGACAAAAACTTCCATAGAGCTAGTGACATAAGAACCCTGATCTTTGATCATCACCATGTGACAACATCCAGAAAGACTGATGTGCCTTAAGCTCAGGAGAACTGTGAGATCTAGTTCCTGGGTCATTTCCTACACACAACCTTGTTCCAAATAATGGATTTTTAGGCACAGCTTACACCCTAGGTATTTTAAAGCATTTTAAGTGCTATTCCCCTATACTCCAAGAAGAATTATAGACATATACAAATTATAGTATTATACCAACTTACAATTATCATGCAAGTGGTATAATTCATAATAAAGATATCATTAATACAGTAGAGCATAGAATGTATCAGATTGTTTATTTATTTTTCTGTATTTAGGACAGGGTCTACAAGGTCTCACTACATAGATCAGACTCATAATGATTCTCCTGTTTTCAGCCTCCCAAATACTGGGATTACAGGTGTGCACCACCACGCCCAGTCTCAGTTCGCCATCTCAGCTAGCCCCAGGGACAGAGCTGGTAGGACATGCCAGGGATTGAACCCTGGCTGCTGGGCTCTGCCTGAGCAGAAACTTTCATCCGCTGAGCTATCTGGCTGGCCCCATCAGAATGTTTATAATATATTTTATATTATAGAAATAGCATATTGTTCTGCTATTATAAACATCAGAATGTTTATAATATATTTTATAATATAGAAATAGCATATTGTTCTGCAATGTATAAATATGCTATATTTATGTTATAAATATAAAATGTAAAATATATTAATTATATAGGAATCAAATATATTTTCATTAAATTACTGGGGGCTGTGTACAGCAATCTCTATTTTTAAATACAGGTTTAAAACCTTATCATCAAGGGCCTTACCTAACAAAGCTCACTAGGTAGTGAGAGGATTTGAATATCTGTTTCCTAGTGATTCTGTGATTGTCCTTTTCACTATAACACTACCACGTTAGATTTCCAAAACTTTCTCAGAATGTGTTTTTCCCCCTCTGTTTATATTGTGCTTGGAAGAGTAGGAATTTATTGCTCCCTAATAAATGTTATAGTTGAACAGGAATCTTCACGAGCCAAATATTTAGTCCATGAACCTGGCATTCAGATTCTGAATTTTAGTGACTAATTTTGAAATCTTTGTTTTGATTTCTGTAGAAGGTCAGAATACAAGCAACACACACATGATATATGAAATGTGATATTTCTGAACATATCAGCACACTGTTTCTTCTTCAGGAATAGATAATCCTCTTTCTAAGGACATTGGTTTTGTAAGAATCTCTGTGAAAATGTGCCAGGGAGATAGCTCAGTAGCTTAAGCACCTGCCTGGAGAGCTCCAGGTCTTGAGTTTAATCCTTGGTATAAAAAAAGAAGTAAAGAATCTCTAGAAAAGTGGGATCTTTGACTGTAGGATACAGACAAGACTTACAGTTGTAATGGCCCAAAGGATCCATTTTCAGTCTTTTAAATGTTGATAATATCACTAATCAGGCATAGAGTTAAGACATATATTTGTGCTCCGCTGCCCACTTAGATTGTTAGAACATCATGTGAACAGGCTCACACACCTGACACTCCTCTGGGCATTTCTCTGTATGTACTTATTTCTTTTATAAATCAAAACTCTTATTTCTTTGTCCTTTTGCTCTGTCAGGGATCACTTCTTTGGAGATGAGCACATTCCCATGATTTTATATTTTTCAGAAAAGCTCATTTGAAGGAATTTCTAATGTATTAGCTTAGATATTCCTGAAAGGAAATATAGAGGTTGAAAAGTGTTTTAACCATTTTAGAATTCTTGGTACTTTTCTTTATGACTTAGAAGTTGTAAATTCTACTACTGTTCATTGTAAGTACTTAAGCAGATGATCGCTAATACTTATTTCTTGAGCATCTGTTATGTGCTTATTGTTATGTTTATTAGGGGCAGTGAAAGACAAAAACAAAGGTACAGTATCTTTTTCCCCATCATGAATTTAGTTTTGAAGGGGAGGGTACACATGTGGTGTTAAATAGGAAGCAGCGTAATGTGCTCTGTTAGGAAACATCCTAGCTGTAAGTTCAGACCTTCGTGAGTAAACCTATCCTATGGAAGAATCATTTGTAGCCATTTCAACTTTTGTGAGATTCAGCAAAGTAAGCAATTTATGAAGAAATGAAATGATAATTCAAGCAAATGCAAGGCTTGAGATAATTCTTTTTTAAAATTGATTTTATTGAGAAGCAAATAGCAATGAGACAGTTTCAAAACCAATTAGTAGGACAGTTTCAATAATTAGTACACTGCATATTGTTTTTTTCATAGTGGTTATTCATACTACAAGATGCAGATGGGATATCCTGTCCAAACACTATTAGTACAAATCTTTGTACATTGAATTAAGAGAAAGTAGCTGTATATCTATCCTAACCATTTTGTATATACAGATACAAAAGTGTCCTTCATTTGTATCTCTGGCATGAGATAATTCAAACGTCATAGTTTTTCAACAATTTTTTCACTCTTAAGGTCAATTAATTAAAAATACTGGCCCTGTATAATTAGATCAAACATTACTTTCAGTGTTAGAAGAGTTATGGAGGTTAAGAAAGATGAAAAGGACCGCAATGAAAGGTGCCTTAAATTGATTGCTGTCATAACTGGATTTTGTTCTTAAGGTAATCAAATCAGTCAATCTCACAATGAGAGGAATGAGCTGGGCTGAGTTCGTAGGGATTGGATGACACATCTGCTCCACCTGTGTTTCTCTCTCAGGTTTTCCTAGTTACTGCAGCTTGCCAACCCAAAGAACGTTTTGCAATTGCAAAATGCTACAAAGACAAAGTTGTGTTAAAACTTGTAAGAACAGAGTGAGGCATTCATGTTGGCAACTTGTTACTACTAATAGTGAATTCTCGTAACAATAATTAAAGGCACTTAAACAGAAAGTGAGTTTTACCACTTATGTCTCACACATGTAAGTGATGCCCAATGCTCTGTTTTCTAGACAGATGATTTTCAAACTATATTTTTTCATTAGCAATTTTTAAAAAAGAGGCTTCCAGAAATCTCCTATAGATCAAGCAGGTAATAGTTGATCTGCTTTGGTGGGAGATGGAGGAAGAGTCCTCTTAGTTTAGTTGTTTCCTTTCCCTTTCTTCGTTGAGCAGGCCCCCAAGAAGCCTTGCCTGGACCATTGAGCTCAGTATGTCTGGATCCATCAACACAGGCAATACAGTTCTCCCCAGTTCTAGTAAACTAGCACCCCAGACATTAAAGGAGTCCTGCATTTGAATTTATGTTGTTGAGTCACAAGCCGTGACTCAGGAGCTCCTGATGACAATGGAAGAATACAGGAACCTGCCAGAACAGAGAACAGGGGAACAGAGTTCTGGGCAGGTGTTCAAATTCTTAGTTCTTAGTTCCTGAATCCCAGTTGCCTATTCTCCTTCTTTATAGATTAGTTATTCAAATCTTCCTTCTTACTCTGCTTTTCTGAGACCTAGCTCAAGCTTATTTCTTTTCTTATAACTCTATGCCATGAAGAAATGCAAATGTCATGATCGTGTTTGTTTTTAATTGTAATATCATTTATAGAAGTCATTCCATGTGATAGAAAATAAAGATCAATACAAATATCATTTATGCCGTTCTATTCTTTGCAACTCCTCTTGGCCTTCAGCTAAACGGAGGCCTAAACACTTCCATCAATAGCTGTAATGTGGACTTCATGCTAACCAGTGAATTAAGATATGCCAAGGCACTGAATACCCACAATGAATGTAAACAGTGTGTGTCATACACATTAGTGGACATCAATAAGGGCAGCAAGAATGTGTAATGGAATTTAGAGGCAGAGGGAGAAAGGGGCAAAATTAAAAGCAGAAAGAAAATTATATACATGTACCTCCTCCCCACCATGAATATAAACTACAAACATGCACTGATAAAATAAAAATTAAAAATAAAAATAAGGTGCCCAGTATATGAGTAAGATGTATCAGACATGATGTGAAGCCAATGAGCTCAGCTGGCAATGGTGTCTGCCACTGTGGAAACAAGAATTCACTAGGAGAATCCAGAAATTGTAACAATGACTTCAATGTAAGAGCCACCTAGTTCCTCATGATCACTGGTCTTAGGTCAGCCTAAGGAAAATGTTAATTTGTTAATTTGCATCTGCTATTAACTAAATACTATATGTTTTTATTTGTTAATCACTCTAACCAGGAAGACATGACTAATCATTCCGTGAAGGAAAAGTCAACTTCTTTAAGACCTGGAGAACTTGAAGGTTATTTGCAAGACACTTCTTACCTGGAAGAACTGGAGAAACACCAATTTTCAGTTTGGTTAGTGACTATATTTTGTCTTTATATTTTTAATTTAAATTCATTGAACCTATTTTTTATGCATTACCTTCTTTTACTATTATTCATTAACTTCTCTTATTATTAGTTATTTTCCTTTTCAAAAAAAGTTGACCATGTTCTTATTGTAGACTATAGAATATGTACCCTGAGTAAAATATGTTGGTAGTCTAAAGACCAAGGCAAATGTGCAAAACATCAATGCAATGTGGGAATATTTTTTTATTGCATGAAGTGTCACACTCATATATAGAGAAAATTATGGCCACATTTATTATTGGATGGAGAAAATTTCCCTGAGAAAGTTTGAGCCAGATCTTAGGGAGACTGCTGTGGAAAAATGGTGACAAAATCATGTGGGCAGCATCAGGAGACGGAAGTAGAAGTATCAGTAGGTGTGATTCAGGCTAGAAATCTGAGCTCCCTGGGGACCTAAGCAGGCCATCTTAACTGTCACCCTTTCCTGTGGTCTATGTTGACTTAGGCAAACACACCTATTCCAGACATGAAGAAAGGAATAAAAGGGTGAGGCGCAGAGAATCTCAGAGGTAAGGCACACACAGCTTTATGGTGGTGTCTTCACCACGGATCCACAGCAGCAATGCGGCAATGGGAGCAGCACTGGGAAGGAGAAGACATGGAGTGGCTGGTCAGGGCCATCTGCTCCAGCCATTCCCCCACATCTGTTGCATGAGTGGATCCAGAAATTGATCAGACTCATGATGTGGTGCTTAACATTTGGTCTTACTCCTTCATCCTGAAGCCACTGCAGGAGGTTGTGCTATTAGTCCAAATGTTTACCCAGTCCCATTTTTTACAACTTCTAGAATTCTTCATTTAAGTTTAAAGGCCTACACATCCAGCTGTTCTGGAAATAGCTGGAATATGACCTTCAGACTAAAGGGTGAATCATTTTCCAGATCGAGAGAGGCTTGACTGTGCCGAGGAGCACCAAACACGAAGAAGAATTTTTATGGTTTGTGTCTATATGTCCCCTCCAAAGCCTCATGCAATCATGGGGAGAGCTCTTTGGCGGTGGCTGAATCTAAGCATTGCAACTGGTTCATGGTCTAGCGCTCAGGTTGTGGTGTGAGCACCACATCCACCCACCCTAGGGCTGTAGATCTACACAACATGTGGGAGGAAAAAAGAGCCTTGATCCTCCCCAATTTGCTCTTGTCACTGTTGCCGTCTTCTCCCTCCCTGAACAGTTGTCTCTGCCACTCCTCCCTGCCTTTCAGCCAGCTGATTTTGGACTGAAGCCTGTACCAATTGTGAGCTAAATGGACTTTTCTCCCTTAATATTGAGTGTTGAGCATTTTGTCTCAACAATGAGAAAAGTAACTAAGACAGAAGCCAAAGAGCCCAGGTGACAAGAATGGTTCCTCCAGGGGAAAAAGTGTCTCTACACAAAAGATGATAAGCATGGGTGATGGATGTGAGCACAATGTATCATGTGCATTGCACCTTGTACCCCCAAAGGTGACACTGGAGAAAGGCAGGGCTGGAGGAGTGTTGGGGTAGAAATGGTCATAGTACACAGCCGGCATGTACAAGTCTGCCAGAATGAAAAACACTAATTGTTAAGAAAGAATAAAAAGAAAACAATAAAGTGTTATGCTCCCTGTTCTTCAGAACTGCTTAGTTTGTAAACATCTCTCAGGGAAGGTGATGTGCAGATGATCTATTCAATAACTGACAGGAGAGAGGAGTCCAGTGCTTTCCACAATGTACAAAGGGAGCTGAGCCTCCCACCATGCCCCAGGCTAAATTCTTGATCCCTACCTGAGGTCCAGAGGGACTGAAGGAAAAGGTCCATACAGTCCCAGCTCCTGTGATATTCCAACTTTCCAGGTTGTCTCTGTGGACTCACCTCTCTGCTGCCCTTCAGAGATGATCTTCAGGAATTCACAGTATACAGTGTCACAGTGTCATTCTTATTTTACACATTGAGTCAATGCTTGAAGGATTTCCAGTGATCTCAGTGCTTCAGCTCCAATTCACACCTTAGATACGAAGCAGCTAGGTATCGCTCCTTCAGCCAGCTTCCTGTGAGCTCTGTCTGGACCAGAAAGTGGCTGGAACAGCCCCTCTGTTTTACTTAATAAACTTTTATTGGAACTCAGACATACCCATTCGGTTACTACATTGGCTGTTTCCCTCTACAATGACAGAATTTGATTTGGGGGACAAAAACAATATAATTCCCACAGACTAAAATATTTGCTGCTTGGCTTTTTACCAGAAACATTTACTTAGCCCTGCTCTGTACCAATTGGCAGCTCCTCTCTCCTTTTCTCCTGACAATCACATAGTATTCTCATTTTTTATTCTTCTTAGCATGTTTCTTTTTAAAAATTAGTACATATTTGTAGCATGTAATGTTTACATTCCTTGTAGGGAATCAGTACTCATACATAATGTATCTTAATTCTTAATTCCTTTGCTTCATCTACTGTCCCTTCCATCCCTTCTCCCCACATCCATTTCTTGACCGCTCCTTTCTTTGGATACATTGGCAGCACAGAATATTTACATCTCTTTTGTGGGGTTGGTAAACAAATTATTTTTAAATTGCTAAGTAAAAATTATCTATCTATCTATTTATCTATCTATCTGTCTATCTATCTATCTATCTATCTATCTATCTATCTATCTATCTATCATCTATCTATCTATCTATCTATCTATCTATCTATCTATTTATTTGTGGTGCATAACATGATGTTTTGACATATTGTATGCATTGTAGAGGAGCTAAATCAAGCTATTTAACATAGGCACTACTTTACATACTTATTTTAGTTTTGTGGTAAGAACTCTTAAAATCTACATGTTTAGCAAGTTTCAAATATGCAATATATTACTTTAAAAGGTAGCATGTTGCATAGGAGATTTCTTGAACACATTCTTCTCCTTGAAATTTTACATCCTTTGATCCTCATCTCCCCCCTCACTAGCCCACTGCCCAGAGTAACCACCATTATATCCTTTGCCTCTGTGATGTATGACATTCAAACTACTAAATGAGAGAATCTAGGATTTTTTCTCATTTGCGAGGTTTAGTGTTCATTAAGGCTATCACAAATGATCAAATTTCCTTCCTTGTTAGGATGGAATATTTTTCCATTGTTCATATATACAGTGCTTTCTTTACCCATTCATTTGTGGATAGAAGGTTCATTCCTTCTCTGCCTACTGTGAATGTACAAACCACTATTTTTAAGATATTTATACTTGTGTCTGTCTCACTGCTTGGGTTTCTGATCATCAGCTGCCTCATGTGGAGTCACTGGAGGCCTAGCGCCTTGTGACAGGCGTGGCATTGGCTCAAAGTTCTGAGCCTGTGCATTCATACAGAATGCATCATGGAAAACTGTTCTATCTGTTGAAAATAAGTCACAAGGTCACCCAAAGGAGAAAGGCTCTGGCTCTTGACAGAGGAGTGACAAGGTGGCCCTGCAGGAGAACACAGGGAGTTAAAGGCACCATGAGACTGTCTTGGAATCACAGTCCAGCACACTGTGTTTCCTTCATTTCTGTCAGCACATGGATCAACAAATATTTATTGAACGAAACATACAAATTAAAAGAAATGAGCAAACTATATGAGTTAAAAGACATGAAATCTGAAGACTGTGTGTGTAAGTGCACCTGAGTGTGTATTCCTGTATTGCTTCTGCTACTGCTAGGGAGCTTGGAACAATGTGTTTGGCATCCCTGAGGGTGGTTATCGATGTGTTGGATTTGAACAGTGATGCCTGTGTTACAAGGCTTGGTGGGAGTCTTGAAAGCTGAAAGAAAATGGAAAAAAGATCCTTCCAACAGAGACTGGAGCATGGCAATTACTAATAAGAGCAACGATTAGAAGTAGTATCAATGATAATGTATTTTAAGGAAACACATTTGCCGAAGGTTAAGCTAGAGGGCTGATGTAGTTCGCTCCTTAAAGACCCTCTGGGGGGCCCATATGCTGGAGGAGGAGCCCGTGGAAGAAAGCTACTGGGGCCGAGCCTTGAAGGAACCTTTGGGTCCTGGCCCTTCCTGCCCTGCTGCTACTTGGTGATCCCATGCAGTCTACAGCCTCCTCCACTACATGCGCTGCCGCGGGACAGGCAACAGGGCAAATGATGATGGCCTGAGTCTCCTGACACTGTGAACAAAAAATAAACTTCTCCCTTAAGATGTTCATCTCAGGTGGAGTGTCTCAGCTGTGGACAAGCGATCGCATGATGTAGCTCGCTCTCGGATGGCTTCCACGTCCCACATCCGTCTTCCTTTTTGTCTTTGAGCCTCTGTTCTCTGGAATGTCCTGTTGGTTCTTACTGAGGTAGTGGAGTTACAGGCCTTTACAGACTGTCCTGTGTAAGGCGGGACCTACCCTTGTTCTAGTTAATCTCCCAATCTTTTTTCATTTCCTTTAAAGTACATTGTAAACTATTCTTTTACAGTGATTTTATTGACTCGCTCATTTCTGTTTCCTCCCACTGACTAGAAGTTCTGAGTAAGAGACACTCTATTCTGGTCACCTCTGGTCCTTCAGACAACTGCGGAGTACCTGTGCATATCTGCCTGGTTGGTATTTGTGGAGCAAGTGAAGAAATGCATGAATGAGTGACCACTTTTCTCTCAATCTTTCATCCCCATTGGCTGTCACACTGGCTTATTTACTTCCAGTCTCTTCTTTCTCTTGAAATTACTTCTCTCTCCATCCGTCCTTGTCTCTCTGTCTGTCTCTGTCTCTGTCTTTTTCTAATGTAATATAGAATTAACTACTATACATTTTTCTTTTAAAACAAAGGCTGAGGATATGGGGGTTGCTAGGACCTCTATAAACTTCTGTTTTAAATGGTCTGAGATACAATCTGAACAATTTCCTTGATGTTTTATTAGAGCTCGTAAATCATTTATTGGGGAAGCCTTTACCCAAATCCTCTCCAAATCCCCATAAAATGCATTTAACATGGAATACTATATGTAATACCCAGCTTCAAAGACATATATGAAAGGGCTTGCAAGATATCTCAGTGGACTAAGTGGCTACTTAGGTAAGCTTAGGGACCAGGGTTCAATCCCTGTCACCAGATGCCACACCAGCCCCACCCCCAGCTGTGCTGAGTTGGCCACCAAGACTAGATGTCTCGGTGCATACCTGTAATCCAAGCCCTGAGGATGCTGAAAACAGGAGGATCATTATGAGTCCAAGTTGTGTAGTGAGACCCTGTACCAAACACATTTAAAAAAAAGACACCTATGGTCTTAGGCAGAAAGTATTTGCCTCAGTGTAGCAAATTCAGATGTATGTTTTTCTGTTTCTCTGTCTTGTACATTCACAGGCCTCCCCCTTGAGGCCTGGTGCTTCATGTAAACCTTACAATTTTGAAGAATTTGGTAAACTGTAAAAACTTCAGTAATTTACAGTTACCACACACATTCAATGTATGAGGCTTTAGCTTGACAAATGCAAGTTTGGTTCATTTGTATCTGGCAATAGTTAGAAAAACTGCTTCTAAATTATAATGTGGAGACTGGGAAGCTCGTTTTTCTCCACCAGCAATATTCTTAACTAAATCAGCTTTGAGGGTCTGCAAGAGAATATTATCTGGCTCATGTCTCCCTCATCATCCCTCCACTGGCAGGGCAGGGGACCAGAGGTGACCCTCCTCCCCATCATTTCTGGCAGGCTTTGCATCACGGCTGATTTTGCTGGGCTTCAAGGATTGCACTCAAATTGTGTTTACATTTTTTTTTCTTTCAGATATATGTTTATGTGATAGTTTGGTCATCTTCTGCAGGTAGTTCAGGCAATATGAGACCACCAGGGAATTCCTCAGTGCTTTGTAAATTGCTAGCACTTAATAATTAAGTGTTAAGTTCATATCAGAAAGCGAGAGTAAATGGAAACTGTTAATTATTCCAAGAGAAAGTTCTGTAGAAAAGACTGGTGATGCAAAACCTGAAGTTAACTTTAAGCATTCTGGGACATTGCTGGGGTTGTTATTGCTGCTTCTCTTTCCTTTTCCTCATCTGTCTCCTTGAATATCTTTTCCCAAATATCTCCACTTCCTTGTTTGCTGGTGACAGTAATTTCCACCAATGTATAGTTATTTGGAGGGATTGGTGGCGATATCTGCTATTTTTCTACCACTGCTGTGATAGGTGTAGGGCTGGTCAGGTGACTACCTGGTTTGTTGCTTGGAAATAAAATATTACTTGTCTTCTATAATTCATTCTCCTCTACTGGATGTTCAGCTGGGATGATTTCATTTTGATGCATTCTCCAGCCAGAGAAACTCTCTTGGTATCCATAGTTCCTCCCCTCCGGACCTTTTTTTTTTTTTTTTTTTGCAGTACCAAGGATTGAATTCAAGACCTGTCACTTGCCAGGCAAGTGCTTATTCTACTGAGCTGTCTCCCCTCCCCTCTTCTTCGTTTAATCATAATCATTTATAGCTCATTTGAAATCAGGACATGAGGAAGTTTCAAGGATGTTTTATAGACAACACATTAAATATTCCATTCTGTGAATAAGAAAGCTAATGAAAAGATGACTCATAGAGACTATACAGGCATTCGTCGGTATGGATAAGTTTTATGCTCACATGAGCAATTGTACAGTAGCCTTTCTGTTGGTTGTTATAGTTACATAGTTTTAGTTAGATGGTCTAAAAATATTAAATGGAAAATTCGAGAAATGACCAATCCATAAGTGGCAGACTGTTCTGAGCAGTATGACGCCATCTTGCCCATCCTCCTTGTTCCAGCCCAGGGTGTGATTTATCCATGCACCTGGTCTGACCGTATCCACTGACTGACTGACGAAACACCCTTGTGCTTGTGTCTGTGTGAACCTCCCTTCCAGAGACCAGTCACAGGCTCTCTGCTGCTCACCTCGCCTCACCTATGGCCTCTCGCCACATTGGGTCACATCACCACAACAGCGAGGGACTGCGCAGCAAGACCGGCGGGCATGAAAAGAATAGACGTGCATTGTTTTCATTAGAGTATAAATGTACTGCATTACTATCACTACCACCACTATCATTAATCTTTGACTGCCTAAGTAATAAATTAAACTTTATTGTCTATATCTATAGAAGAAGCCTAGTATGTCTAGGGCTTGCTCTTATCTTTGTTCTCCAATGGGAATCCTCTGAAACCCACTGGGCCCTGCAGAATGTTTCATTTGCAGACAAAGGGGAACTACTATGTTTCAGATTTTAAAAAAAGGTGTGTATGTAAGATCAAGGACTCTGGGGAGAGAATTCTCAATGTCCATTCAGCTAATTACATATATAACCACTCATTTCTCTATTTAAATAGAGCTACAGAATCTCATAGCCTGTGAAGTGAATTGAATTTTCTTCCTCGTAATGCAGTACCTTAATCTCTGTACTATCATTTCTCTAAAGAAGTAAGCCAAGAGATGTGTTAAGTACCTCTGAAAGTTGCACTAATGACTGTTGGAAGCAGCAAATATCACTCTAGTGGTTTAAAGAAGTTAACATATTTTTCAGGGGTCTCTAACTCCCTACTGGGGAGAAGGCTTGGTAACAAGACAACCTCAGAACGTTTGCACGACTATTCCAATGCATTGAGATGGGTAGGCAGCCAGAGAATCAGACACTTTCAGAGTAGGAAGGGAACTGGAGAATGATTTAGTTCAGCCCTGTCTGTTTATACAAGTTCTGTAGAGCTGAGACTTACAGAAGTTCAGTTTCTTGCCTTAGGTCATGGAGCCAGTAAGCAGTGGAAATGGGGCTGGAAGCCACATCCTCTCTGTCACTCCACCTCAGTTGTAAAAAATAAATTCTTTCTAGAACAATGCTAGTATTTTCAGAGTTTCCTGTTTCTGTCAATTGCATAGCACTTTGATATTTATCAATAAATTACTCAGAATGCACTGAGTTTTGGAAAAAATCCATTTCATGGACTAGCGTGTGTTTCGCCCTACCAAGGAAGTGCAGATAGAACAGAAGCCCAGATAGCTGCAAAATGCACATGGAGCTGCCCACACAGACTGAACTCTTTCTGTGTGTTCTCAGCAGGAAATTTATGTGGCTGACCAGAATGTGTTGCTGAAGGAAGGGATGGGTTAACAATAAAGGAAAGTTAGTCTTTAATAAAAATGGTACAGTTTCTTTTTATAACACACATGTGATTTGCCATTAAAATAGAATGCAGATGCTTCTTTGATTGGCATATTCCCTGTTGTGTCTTTCTAAAACACCTTCACATATGGTCTGCCTCATTCCTGAGAAATGACTTGTTGTTTATGTCATACAAACAGAACAGATTGATTTTACAGTGAGTAAGGAGATTGATGAATTATACGTTGGAGAGAAATCCTTGTCTCGGCAATCTAAACACTTGAAAATAAATGTTGCCTTTTGGAAGAGCTCTCATGATACTCCCATGATTCCTTCATTTCATGCTTCCTTCTTAGGGGTGAAACAGATGTACCCGTGCAGTCTCCATGAATCCAGTGGTAATTGCAACCACCTCAAAATATAGTTTTTGTTTTTGCCATCAAATACATCTTGAAAGATATTGGGTCAAAAAATGGTAGAATCATCTTCAAAAAACCAACCAGAAATTTTGAACTTGAGCATTGTATCTGTATTATGAACAAAATGAAACAGCCTTGATCTTGGGTAGGAAAGCAGTCTTGTTCCTTTATTTATCAAGTGAATTTTAAATTTATAATGCTTTTTCTAAGAGGCTTCCTTAAGGATTTCCTGTTTTACTCTTTTAAAATTATTCTGAATAGTTGAGTGAAAGTAATGCCATGTACTCTCTTTTCTGCTAACAGGCTAACTACATCCATTTGTGCAAAATTTTCCAGGTTATAAATCTCTTTCCTCTTTGTTGTTTTCTGTGTGATGGACAGAAAAGCCTTACAAATATGTCACTGAAGTGCACGGAAGTTAACTGTCTTACTAACACTAACTAGTGTTTGTCTGTCACTGTTCAGTGTTCTTTACACTATGGCTTGTCACCTCCCTATCCAGCCTTACATACATGCATACATTTTATACATTTATAGCTTTTAAAATATGATGCATTATATTATATTCTACTATATGTCTTGCAGAGTTGGATGAATGCAGAGTGACAATGCAATGCAATGGAGGAGAGATGTTAACTAAACCAGGGAATAGCTTAACAGAGCGAAATATCCATGGAGGTATATTCCTGAGAATCATTTCTCAATAATCCACTTACACTTTGACTGATGTAGTCATTTTATTAGGTATGGCTGAAGCATGACTATACATTTGTCTTGAGAAGGAATCAGTCTTAGCAGCTAAGAATACAAGATTTAATATCATAATGACTGTACTCAAATTAGCTTTATTAGGCAAGTTCCCAGAACTCTTTGTACCTTAATTTCTTTATCTGTGAAATTAAGCTAGTAGTATGTACCTCCAAGAGAGGAATAGACCGTCTTTCATAGGATTTTATCTGGACAAGTCAGGGCCATCCCAAATAATCTCCATTTGATTTGGTGGGACCAAATTTACTTATTTCCTACAAAGACGATATTGAGTGTGGATAAAAGAGAAGAGAATGGTGATGCATAGTCACTTATCAAGATATAAAGGAAGTAAGATGATTTGGGACTTAATTACTGCTGAAAAATCTCTTTCCTTTTCCTGCTTTGTACAGGTGGGAGCTGGCTAGGGCAATCACAGCTCCCAGCTGTGCCGCAGGGAAGGACACTATACAGAGCCCACACACAAAGGGCCAGGAAGCAAGGGAACTCACTTGTGGGCTACTGGTCTGTCTGTACCATTACAAAACTTATGAAGCTGATATCATGAGCTTTTCAATAGGAGATTCCAGTCCAGCTTGCTCTTCCATGGGCCTGAGGCTGATAGGTTCCCCATGGCCTGACTCCTATTCTCCATGTATTCCTTCTTCCTTGCCAAAGACTTCAGTTTTGCCCTGTTCCTTTGTGCCTTCATGATATGACTAGGGACCATCATTTCCCATGTATGGCCTCTCTTCTACCCACACTGTTATTGCCTCCACAGGTTTATTTTGGTGCTATTTTTATGAATATATCTTTCCCTTTGGAGTCTAAGTTTCATGTTTACTTTTTGTAGTGCTATATGTACCTAATGAGCTCATTTTAAAAGCTGTTCCTAGCTTAGTTTCTTCTTGGTTATCCTGTTATTCTATATACAAGAAGCATAACAGCTTTCATAAATGATCTCATTTTCTTGCTCCCGTAGTGCTATAGTTTCCTAAACTGATAAGAAACATTGCATCACCTTTTACCTCATCTGTATCCACATCAGAAAGATGAAAAAACTTTTGCTTCTCTCCCTTCTGCCCATTACAAAGTTTCTTTCAAGAAAGATAATTAGATGCACCAGTGCTTCAAACTCTGTCTACTTTGGATGACTACGTTGTTGTCAGTAGCTGAAAGCGTTGTTAACAGGACAGTTAACCTGGGTAAATACACTCCTGATGTGGTTCTGGGCTCTTGCACACATTGAGAAGTAGAGATTTGTCCTTTTATCTGGCAGGTTTTAATACCATCCTCTCTCGGCACAGAAATATTGGAATCTTCTGTATTGCCTGGGATCTGCCTAGGCAGAGTGTGCAACTAGATGCTTTTCAATTCAGTATGATTTGGAAAATGAACACAGTGTGGTGCAGAAGATTCCTCTCTGTAGATACCACACTGATTCAGTTGGGGAGTTGGAGAATGAGGTGAATAGAATTAATTTAGCTAACTGTCTGGAAACTAACATGACATCAGTGATAAGATGCAAATATCCAGAAGCTTCAGATTATGAATCACTCCAAATTCAAGCTTCGCGATTTAAATGATGAAAGGGCAAAACTGACTGCGAAGCAACATAGGGATTTATTCGATGTAAAAACTCAAATGACCAGTGAAATAGATAGTGCTTTGTTGTAATAGTTTGCAAACAACATCAAGAAAACAACTGAGTGGGTGTATTTCAAGCTCCAGGCATTGTAAACTCTTTCACTCTCATATACTTTATGCCTCCTTTAATAAACTGGAGAGTCTTGGGCCAGCTTCATCGGTGACGGTAGGTGGTCATTCATTTCACAATCCACTAATTTTCATGATTATTCAGTATTTTATGTTACCTAAACGGCTTTGGATTTTGTCTTACTCAAATTGTAATATGGCAATGGCTTATATGATTTCAGAATCATTAATCCAGTTGGTGTTTTCAGCAGATAGGAATTACTCCCTCATTTCTCCAAGTACAAACAAGAACTTAAAGGTTTTAAATGAGCTGATCCTGTATCAGAGTTTTTGAAATATATGTCAATGGCATTTTTATCAAGTGTATCTTATTAAGAAATGCAAAGTTTCGAGAAAATTTCTAGCAAGAAAGCAATTAACATCAATTACAGTTTAGTTCTACCTTCATGGAGACAAATATGTATTTACTTTAAATTTTTTTTTTTATTTTTTTTATTTTTTTTATTTTTTATTTTTTTTTTATTGTTTTATTTTTTTTTCCATTTATTTTTATTTTATTGAAATACAAATGTCAATCAGACAGTTTCAAAACACCATAACCATACAGAGTCGATGAAATAATACATTGCAAACTGTTTTCATATTGTTTTGGTATTGTACAAGGTGCATACATGATATTATATTTACAGGTATTTATGTAGCTGAATTATATCAAAGATTCAAT